>VDFB02392886.1:0-24109 GCA_007258455.2 Sequoia sempervirens | reverse complement strand
TGCTCTCCTAAATGTGAATTCAGAAGTAAGAAAAAACCTATGCCTTTCTATTTGACAATAATAGTGGGTAAGAAGTTGCTACATAATTATATGATAACCTCTAGTGCTAGTACCACTGTAACATCCTAAAGAAATAGTAAATTCTCTCCAAATAAAATATAATCCTTTGGAAAAAGGGGTCATTTCATTAGATGGAAATAAAGTAACAATAATAGGGTTAATTAAGTAATTATCTCTTACTTTGTATGCTTTTCCAAACATTAATGTGACTCAAGAGGTTGTAGTAATTGACATTCCTCTAGTTTTTTGCTTATGTCTTTTAAGATATTTCATTACAAAAATTGGTGGGTACCTTTCACTTGATTGGTCTCACATTATTCTCAAAAGTAAATATGGTTCTAAAATGAAGGTCCTATTAGAGCCACTTCATCAGTAACATATCATTCATGAAATGATGGGAGGTTTTGAGCCAACTCATACCATGTTTTCAAAGGATGAAAAACATAATATGGAAGTCATGGAGAATAAGTTATCCTAAAAAGTCAAACTAATCAAGAAGAAACACTTATATTTGAGTCCATGAAAACCAACCCATTCCATAATTTTGATTCAACAAGGTTAGGGACACATGTGCTTTATGATGAGAAACAATCAATCTCTAAAGTAACTAGTTCCTCTAAAGAATCATTTGTTAGAATTTTTAAATATTCAACACTTTGGAAGTTGTATTTTGATGGTGCTAGATGCACTAATGGTTCTAGGATAGGTGTTTACCTCATTTCTTTTCAAGGGAAGAATATAATCAAATATTTTTGGTTTCAATTTAGTTGCCCCAATAACAAAGAAGAGTGTGAAGATTTGGTGCATGGTCTCCTTTTAGTAGAGAAGATGGTTGTTAGACAATTGCAAGTGTGGCAATTTAGAGTTAGTTATCAGAAAATTTAGAGGAACAACAATGAAAAATAATGTTATAATTAGGTCATATTGTCAAAGCGTATGGGACCTATTTGAAAATTTGGATGCATTGGATATTGAAGTGGTTCCTATATCTCATAATATAGAAGTATACATAATAGCTCAAATTGGGTCACACTTCAATTCAACAAAAGATCTTGTTGAGAATAAAGATGCAATGAGATTGATTACTCAACTTGTTATTCCTAATAATAGAGATCATTATCAAGTCTTCGAGAATGATGCTAAAATTGATTCATTTCTACAACAATCTAGTGAATTTGCATATCATCTATAGCCAAATATTGAGCAAGCTTACAAGGAGAAAATCATGCAATTGAAATCAATAAATTTCCAAAAGGGTTGATAACCCTAAAAAGTTTGTTTAGTCTTGTTATCACGGAATCTAGCAGCACTCGTTCCACAGATAACCCCCCTACGAAACTTGTCTGTTTCCTAGGATTCGTGAAGTTCAAGCATGCAAAAAGAAGTGATTTTCAAGCCACCTCAAAATGTGTTCCAAAGTTTCAAACATTTGTTTTGAACGTTCCCCTATGTTCGCCTCGCAAAGACCTTCAAAACGAGCCCCTTCATGAAGTCTCATTGTTCGTACTTAGTTAATTGTGAAGAATGCAGTTGCACTGAAAAAGTGTGCTCCTACTCACAAGCCAAAAATTGGCTAAGTATAAAAAGTGCAGGGGCGCTATTTTTCAGCGCCCCTGCATGAAGGTGATTTCTTCCAAAGTGTAAGAGCGCTGAAAAAGTGTGCTATTACACTTTTTATCCTGAGTTAGTCTTTTTCTTGCTTGGGTGCGTTTCTTCATGTGTTTGCAATTTTTGTTCATCGTGCCACTTTTCGTGCCTAAATTTATTGCTCGACTTGAGTTAGGTTTTCATATCTTTCTTTCACTTAAAAGTGTTTTATTGTTCCTTTTTCATTGTTCATGATCTTCAAACTATATTCCTTCTTGCTATGCGAAATTCTCTCAAGCCACAAAACACGTTTTTAGAGATTTTTGAAATTCCTCTTAACTAAATTTCGTGCTTCCTCTTGTTGAGTCGTTCTCCTTACTTTCTCTCCTTTTTCCTTCATTATTTTGTACATATCTTAGGTTTTACATGTCCGTTTTTTATTCTTACCTTCGTTTCTTCATACGTTTTTTCTGAACACGCATTTCTCTTTCATTTAAGGGCTTTTTGAATATCTTTCCAGGTGTATGGATGTTTCTTTTCATCCCAATCTCATTGTCCTTCTTTCTTCATACGTCCATCTTATGTCTATGTGTTTTCCTAATACAGAACTTATGCAATGGGGTTTTCATGGCTCATTTTGGTGTGATTTCTCTCTTCCCACTTTCAAGCATTGTCGTGTTTGCTTACCTCTATCACCATCAGTGTATAGCTGCGTAAAGATGTAGGTTTATCTATCCAAAATGCGTGGCAAGAGGGTTCCTCTTCAAAAATACATTTTGCAAATGCTTCACATGAAGAAATTTGTGTCTCAAGAGTTCAGCGTTGTTTTTCAACCTCACTGCACGTTATTTTTTCCAAAACTCAAGCTTCACTTATAATAGCATCCAAAATGTGTGCTTATACTTTCATTTTGTTCTTCCCAAGTGTAAATTACCAACTCCACAATCAGGGATGTCATGGCGCTGAAAAAGTGCGCCCTGACATTTTGAAATATTTTCTAACACTAAAAAGTGCAGGAGCACACTTTTTCAGCGCCCCTGCATCAAAGTCAGAATTCCCCAAAATGTAAGGGCGCTAAAAAAGTGTGCCCTTACACTTTTCACAATTTTTCCATGAAACATTTCAAACTTTCCCAATTCAATCCCGAACCTCGCTCCTTCAATTTTGTGCATCATTTTGCGTGCCTTGTCATCCGCTCCATGCTTTCCCATCATCGTTACTCATTTTGCGCATTCCCATGCTATCTAACAACTAATGTTTATTCTGGCTCGACACTTTGCAGTCTCTTTTCAAAGACCTTCAAAGTTGAGTGATCAAAGTTTCAGTTGTTCTTGATGACTGCCAGTAAACCTCCATCTTCTTCAAAAGCGAAAGACAAAATGAAGTATAAATATCAAGGTGTCTATCCGCCGACTGTAGTGGTCTCCAAGGTGGAAGAAATAAAAGACACAGAGGTTGGCCATCAAGACTTGGTTGATTTTGCAAAGCAAACTGAAATGAAGCCTCTTCCTGATCCAATGAGAGCAATTGTACACAATAACCTACATTTGGTGGCTATGTTCCCTACAGCTGCACACAATATGGAATTTGTCCTTCAAGTGGCATCTCACTACATCAGGGAAAGTAGAAGTGTGATCGATTCTTCTGGGCACGAGATTTTAAGACTCGACCCTAACTTCTTTGACATTGTGTTTAAGGTCCCTCAAATGGAGAAATACATTGATATCTCTATACAAAAAGCATAAGAAGTCTTTGACGCTGATCCCAACAAGGCTAAAAACCTAATAAATACTCAATGGTTGAAGAAGCCTAGACAATCTGTTTCCAGATGGCCAAAGGGACTCCTACAAAGTGATTTCAAAGATGACGTCAAAGATATGATCACATTTTTAGGCAAAGTAAAAGGCTTGCCTAAATCATCCACTTTTCATGATTGGATGTATGAATACATCAGGATTATAAGAAGACAAAAGGTGCACATTGATTGGGGAAAATAGATCAATGATGAAATACATGAGTAGTTGATCAATGTGCCTTCCACATTGAAATTCTATATGACTTCTTACCTGGTGTACGCAGCAGCTGTAATGAGACAATTCCCAGGTCTATCTACAAAAGGGAATCGGATGATGGTACTTGTGTACAAATTTTTCTATCAACTGGAATTGAAGGAAAGCTTCCATCACTTTAGGTGGGTTACTGATGCTTTCTTTGTACCTTTTCTTTTCAATTTTGATCCAACTCTTGAAAGGATGAGGGTATCTGATGAGGCTTATAAGGTGGTAAGTAAATTTGGATGCCTATTTCTTCAATTCCCAATGTTTACTTATTTGAGAGTAGGGTGCTACACTGGTTGTCCTTACATGCTGCCACGTTATCCTTCCGATAAGTGGGTTCTCATGGAGACATGCAGACAGTTGATTTCAGTGCAAAAATAATGAAGAAGTAACCACAAGTGTGGATTCAAGTTCCCACTGACAATTGGCAGATATACTATCCCAACTGTACAAAAATCCAAGTCTATTTATGTTGAAATGCAGATCATGACAATCAAGACCTACAACTATAGGTTTGATTTTGATTACCGAGATGTCAGAAAGAAATTATAAAAGGGTCATCATAATAAGTATCATTTTGAAGACATTTGGGCTGATTGTAGAGATGAAGAAGCCATTCACAAAATGGATTATTGCAGGTTGATTGTTCAGCAGATCAGAGACCTTGATATTGCTGACCTACCAGAGGATTTTGCAGATCCTGGCAATATCATGAATGCTCTCTATGATGAACAAGAGGTTTCTAAAAGGTCGTTTCCTACAATTCAATGGTCTAGAAAAGAAATTACCAGCATGAGAGAGAGATTGAAGCCAATCCTATCCAACACTGTAGAATGGTTACATAAGCATGGTTATGAAATGAAAAGTTTCAGAACAGATTCGGAAGGAGAACCTGAAGCAGAAGCTCGCCAATAGCAAGAAATCCACATGAAAAATAAATCAGCGGCTATTCCCACTTCTTCACGAAGAGGTCCCAGGTTCAAGTTTACTATTGGCAAGAAAGATACACAGTCCGTCCCAAAAACAGAAACCATGGAATCTGATCCATCTAGCTCTAAAGGTAAAAATTCTATTCCAGAGGAGATAGATTCTGATGAAGAAGGAACTTCAAGTGATCAATCTGCTAAAGATGAAGGCTCAACAGAAGTAGACTCTGATGCAGAAGAGGTTTCTGAAAGTGGGCAAGAGTCTGAAGAAGATTCTGAAGAAGAATCTAAAGGTGATTTTGAAGGTGAACCAGAATCGGAGAGACAAGAGGGTGATCAACAGGAACCCAAGCATGATCAAGAAAGAACTACTTCTCCTCCTGAGAATGTAGTTGAGGAAATTCCTAGAACGTCATCGCCTGTGATTTTTGGTGTTCCTCATACCCCTCCAAGTTCAAGAACTCCACCTCCTGTTCCCTCGTCACCCATTCCTACAACATGCATTCTTGCGGTTGAAATATCTACTATTCCTGTAGCATCAACCTCGCTTGATACTCCCTCAGTGACAAGCATTCATATGGTTCATATATTGTCAAGTCCTCCATCATCCATTCCTAGCCTTTCTTCACCAATGTATGATATCACTTCTGAAAATGAATTCAATTGTTTCATGAATGAGTAAATGCATGATCAGCTCAATGTGCAATCTATAGGAGCGATGATGATAGACACTTCTCCTATTGTTACAATACCCATGGTAACCTCAGATGTGAGAATAAATTCAGAAGTGACAATGACAACTGAGTTGACAGTGAATCCAGAAGTTCACACCTCCTTTCTTCCTCCTTGGCTGATATCTCAAGTGTCGAAGTGGAAGAAGCAAATGATCTCTCCAGAGGAGCTCGACCTCGAAGAGATAGTACCTCCAAAGGCTAAAGGGAAGAAAAAGGAAAAATTCTACTCAAGGCTGAACGTTGACAAGACTGGCAACAAGTATGCAGAGATTGGCATACCACCGGAAGAAGAAGGTGATGTCAATATGGAAGACTACATAGTAACAAAAGTCCAACTTGGCAAGGTTACCAATGAAAGTGCAAAGGCTGATGCGCAAGCGACATTGGATATCTTGGCTGGAAGAATGGATAAAATTGAGCAAGCTCACAATATGTACAAGCAGAGGACAGAGCATTATGCCACTGTTGTAAAGAGACTTGTAGGATCTCCAACTAATGCACAACCGCTGACAATGGTAAGTGTTGAGGACCCAGCCGTCAAGAAAGCTGAGAAGTTCACCTCCAAAGGTAGAGTGTTGTATGATTTCATTGAGAAGATCATAGAGCACGGATCTCAGATCATAATTGCTGCAGACGAGAAAACTACCTTGTTGGCCAAGCTCACCACAGAGCTTGATAAAGAAAAAAGTGTACTTTCCCAGGAGCGCAGAGATATGGAAAAATGCCTACTATTGTGGTCACAGATGAAGCAGGTAAAGCTCAAGAAATGGGTGGAAGTCGGGGTAATTCCTGACAAAGAAAAGTTCATTGAGGTAAGAGAATCCTTGAAACATCGAATTCAAGTAATTCAATCTCTTACGGAAGATCTCCACCAAGCGCAGGAAGATGTCGAAAAACATCGTGTTATTCTTGAAAAAGGTATCAAGGAGTTACCAGGTCAACTTCTTGAAGAAAATCGTATCTTCCTGCCAACCACAAAAATATCTCAGATCTTCAAAGAAGCCATCATGAAGTTGATTGACAGTTCAGACTTTTCAGAAGCCTCACTAAACGTCATTTGTGATACAAGGCTCACATTGGATAACCTGAAAATGCATCTTGACAAGTGCAATAAGGTTCACTCATCTACCATGAGATCGATCACGAGAATTCACACCATTGTGGATTACGCTGTTGGTCCGGATGAGAAGTTCGTGCAAGAGACCAGGAAGAAATACGAAGACTTCCGCGCCCAAAGCAAGGAAACATGAAGAAGTTTCCTAATCTCCAGTGTTGAACATTTTGATGCTTTCATTATGCATCTTTTAAATATTTCTTGACATCTTAAATGTCTTTTTGTAAATTGTAATTGCACCAAGCTCAAAGATGTAATCTTTTGAAAACAAATTACACTTTGACTTTGGTCAAAGTTAGGTGAGATCTCCTAAAATCGCTCACCTAACTTTCCTTGATTTCCTCAATTAGATTCCTAATTTTGCTCATCCCTCTTTCTATATAATGTGAGGGATTTCTATTGTAAATTTCATCCTTTAGTATTTTGCAACAAAGTGTTGCCCTTTTTGAAGCAGAATTGTGAAACTTTGCGTTCATACTTTGTGAATGAAATTTGATCAATAAAGAAGAGGATTGCAAACCAGACTTTGCGTTGGATTCGATACTTTTATGAATTGATCTTATTTGGTGGTGATTAGCTTATGGAATCTGAAGGACTCTAAGTAATTTATGTAAACTTTGTGTTACATCCTTTATTTAGATTTTCATTTGTGTTTTGGATACTATTGTTGAATGATCTACAAGACTTTGTGCTTGTAATTGTTCATGCTCTTTGATAATTTGGTTGGATAATCTACAAGACTTTTCGCTTGTAATTGTGCATTTTGTTCGAGGAATTGCTACGTCTAAGAAGACTTTGTGCTTCTAACGTGACAAACTACACACTTTTCGCAGATCCACCATTGATAAAGCTACGAAACGACTTTGTGCCTTCGTGAGCTTTCCCTTTTATTTTATTTGTTTATTGTTAATTACTTCTGGTATCTCTACGCTTTTCTTTGACAAGATAGAGGTATTGGTATTACTGCTAGTTGATCATTTAAAGTTATTAAGAATTGAGAACTTCCAACAGTGAAGCATTGTAAACATCTTCTCTGAAAAAAGAGAGAAGGATGAATGTAACACACCCCCCCCACTTCGTAAGTATTGTGTACATTTTGTAATTATTTTTTTGTTTTACTATCACTTCTGTCAGTAGTAAGAAGGGCGCCTCCCCTTTCTGAGAGGAGAGATTTACATCTCACATAGTTGTGGCTGAAGTCCTAGTTGTGTAATCTATCGAAAAGCTAATTACATAATTTTCACCCAACAGTTTTTTGGCGACTCTGCTAGGGAACGACATACGCAATCTAAGCCTCACACTTTTGATTGAAGTAGATAAGTTTCCTCTTTCTTGCTGTTCTTTTGTATATTGTTACTCTATAATATCCATCTTATTCAGATCGACATTCTAGCGGACCGGATATATACACGAGTATTGAGGGCTCAAGGAGTAGCAGATCCAATTTTTGAAGAGTTGTTGCAACACGATTTTCCATTTACTCTTCGACGATTAAGATCACCACTGCAACGTGCTATAAGCTATCCTCCACATAGCCAAAGATATCCTCTCCCAATTGTTTGGTCTATTTACCATAGACGTCCTATTTAGGTACCTGTTGTACAACCAGTCATGGCCCCACAACCTACAGGACCATGGGGAAATGCTTTTGGTCCCTTACGTTTGGCCGCACCTTTGCACGAACTGTCACGCGTATCCAGGAAGCATCTCCTGAAGTTTCAAGGTGATGGCAAACAACACCCTGATGAGCACATATCTGCATTCTACATCGTTTGTGGCGTTCTCAGCATTGAGCATGAAGATGTTTCTGTAAGATTGTTCATTGAATCCCTTCAAGGGGTTACAGCCGAATGGTTCTTTACCCTTCCTAATGCCTCCGTCACCGATTGGGCCTTTCTTCGCACTAAATTTGAAGAAAGATTTAAGCTTGTTGAAGATTCACAGGCTCTATTGGCGCAACTCACCACCATGCGTAAAGAAGCTCACGAGCCTATGCGCGAGTTTGTGGAAAAATTTAATAAATTGGTGACGCAGATCCCAAATGATGCAAGACTAATGGATCATAACCTAAACTGCTTCTTCATCAACACACAACTACCCAAGGTGAGTTTCTACTTACATAGGGAAAATCTTGTTAATGTTGAAGCAGCCCAGCAATTGGCTACCAGTCTGGAGGATGACATGATCCTTGCTGGAGAAATCAGGATGGGAACTAACAGAAATAAAAGGATGCAAGCCTCAGGGTCTTCGACATCCAATGTTAGTACTCCCAGTGCCAGCTCAAATTTCACAGATCCCATGGTCCAAAGGCTAGTGAATGAAGTTTTTTCTCTCAAGAAACAAGTTTTAAGCAATAACAACAGTAGAAAATTACAAGGACGTCCCTAGGAGGACTTTCCCTAATTATGCTGGCAACAAAAATCAGAATCGTCTCCCAGCACCTCCAGGAAGAATTTCTCTGGAAGCCCCGCCCGCTAACAATGTTGCGGGATACTATGAGACTGAACAAGATGATTATGCGCAGCCCGAATACCCTGAAGAAGAAAATGTCGATCTCTTCCAAGAAGAAGAAACTGAATCAGCTGGCGACTCCAAGATTAGCTATTTGCAAATGGCGGAAGAAGAAGAATAAGAAGACGACTTGGTGACTGACACTTACGATGTTTTTACATGGCATCAACAAAATTAGCTTGATAAAGCTCAAGCTACTGTTGTTCCTAAAAAAGAGAAGTTGTCGGTAACGATCGCCAAAAGAGGATCTTCCCTCCCTTGGCAACCCAAGAAAGCAGCAAATCCATAAGTAAGTGCACCTCACTCTCCTTCATCAACTCCCATTATTCCTAAAGCTAATCCTCTCATTCCAAAGACCAATGTACCTTTTGTAAAACCAATCAGTGAAGTTACGACTTCCAACCTACAAAATTCTTTCCAGGCTTTTGACATTATTGACCATGCCAAGAAAACCAAGGTTCAAATGTCTGAGGTTGAATACCTCAAAGCCAACCCTGACCAATTTGACAGGCTTGTCAAGTTCGTCAATGATAAAAGAATTTCCCCAAGTCAGGATACACCTCCTGACATCCCTGTTACTCCTAAACCCAAGATATCATAGAGTAACCTTGTATCTAATCCTCCAATTGCCTCCGGACGCATTGATCCATTTTTCATCTCCCTACTTGTAAATGGTTTCAAGCTGAGTAACTGTGTCATAGACTTTGGTGCATCCGACAATGTGATGCCCGCCAAGGTAGCTACCGCCTTGGGCCTTGAGATGACCAAAACCTTCAGCCATTGTTTTTCCATGGAGAATAAACAAGTGCCATTAATCGGCTAGATCAAAGATGCACAATACACATTCGTCGTATACCTAGAGAAGAAAATAAAAATGACGGTCCTTGTGGCCGATGTACCAGCATCCTACAGAATCCTCCTCGGACGTAATTTCTACAAAGATGTTGGAGGAGAACTAAGTATGGATATGTCTAAAGCAATAATACCAATAAAAGGTGTGATGCAAAATTTGGTCCCCGAAAAAGAGTCAAAGTTTTCAGTTGCCAAATCAGATGATCCGAGAGCTCAGATCTCGTTCAAATCCTCAGGCGTGGGAACTTCCTATCTACAAACAAATGAGGTGGGTGAATCCTCGACTCAAAATGAGTTAGAAAATGATGATATTTCCTCCACTTCAAATGAGACGTCATTAGGTTATTTTTCTATCTCCGACTATGAATCTTGGTCAGATGATGAAGCTTTAGACTTCGACACTGTTAGCATTGGTGATCCCAACGGTGTCTGGTTGCTCGAATTTGATGGTAGCTGCTCTTCAACTGGCTCTGGAGTAGGAATGGTTTTTATTTCACCAACAGGAAAGTTTTTCCCTTTCTCTTTCAAGTTGCAATTTGATAACACCAATAACACCGCCGAGTATGAAGCCCTGTTGTTGGGAATGCAAGTTGCACTGAAGAAAGGTATAAAAAATATTCATGCACAAGGTGATGCCAAGCTGATAGTATTTCAAGTGAGAAATCTCTATCAGACAAAGAACGATAGACTCAGGAATTATCATAATATAGTGTGGGATTCTGTTGAGGAATTCGAAGGTTTTGATATCTCTGTTGTTCCCAGGGAATACAATACTAGAGTTGATTCCCTTGCAATCTCTGCCACAATCTTGGTGCCACACAAAGACTTTCAAGGTTCTACCTACACCATAGAGTTGGTTTTCCACCCAAGTTTCCTTGACAATTTAGAGAACTAGAAAATTTTCAATGATGATCATCAGATCATCGCCTTTCTTAAGAAAGCAAAAAATTTTGATGAGTTGTATTTTAAAGGCAGCAATTCTCTGCCTCGAGAATCTGTGTCTAATATAGATCCTGTTACGGGTGAGGAATATTTGCAACTCAAAGGGACTAAGATTACCAAAGGATTGGTATCCTTGGAAAAGCTTTTTGACAAGCATGATCACCACGTGAAAAAGCAACTCTCAGATTCTGACTCATCTAATGAAGTGGAACAGATAAATTTGGGAACTGAAGCTAACCCCAAGATGGTGAACATTGGAAAATGTTGCACGACCGAAGAAAGGAAATAGTTTGCTCAGCTACTTCAAGAGTATATTGATGTCTTAGCATATTCGTACAAAGTTCTAAAATCATTTCGACCTAAAGAAGTACAACATGATATTCCCCTCAAGGTTGGTGCTTTGCCTTACAAACAAAAGCAGAGGCAGTACAATCCCAAGATCTCTGGGACTATTCTGGCAGAAGTTCAAAAGATGTTGAATGCCCAGATAATATTCCCTATCCATCATTCGACATGGATAGCCAATATCATCCCCGTTCGTAAGAAGAACGGCAAAATTTGCATTTGTGTAGATTTTAGAAATCTAAACCAATTGTCGCTCAAAGACAATTACCCACTTCCAGTGATGGATCAAGTCCTACAAAATGTAACCGGGTCCGAGATGCTCTCCATGTTAGACGGATTTTCGGGCTACAACCAGGTTGAAGTTAATTCAAATGATCAACACAAGACTGCTTTCACAACGCCATGGGGAACCTTTTCCTATCGCAGGATGCCATTTGGTTTGATCAACGCTGGAGCCACATTCCAACACGCCATGGATCTCGCTTTCTGCGATGTGATGGGTAAGTTCATTGTGGTGTATCTTGATGATCTCACGGTCTTCTCTAAGCGATGTCATGAACACTTCTACCACTTGAGGTTGATTCTTGAAAGATGTCGTTAGCATGGTATTTCCCTAAATCCCAAAAAGTCAACTTTTGGGGTGACAGAAGGTAAACTTCTTGGTCACGTTGTGTCTACGGAGGGAATCAAGATCGACTTGGAAAGGGTCAATGGAATTAAATCTCTCGCTTTGCTGTCGAGAAAGAAAGTTGTTCATTCCTTCTTTGGTAAAGTAAACTTCTTAAGGAGGTTTCTCCCAGACTTTGTTGAAAAGACTCGTCATCTTGTAAATATGATGAAGGGTAACGCCACATTCCACTGGACCGCAGAAGGTAAAGCAGTGTTTGATGATATCAAGGAAGCCATTGCTCATGCGCCTGTGTTGGTCTGCCCCAACTACACCAAAGATTTTGTTATGTACAGTTATGCTTCCGAGCATACACTCTCAACAATTCTGGTACAGGAAAACGATGAAGGTTTTGAATCTCCCATTGCATTCATGAGTTGCCCCCTGAAGAATTATGAATTGAAATATTCTCAAATGGAGAAGAATGCTTTCGCAGTTGTCAAATCCATCAAGAATTTTTGGTTCTACATTCTAAGTAGCCATGTGAAGGTTCTTGTCCCAGATTTGACTGTTAAGTCCATCCTAACACAACAGGAATTTGAAACAAAAAGAGGCAATTGGATTGCCAAGATTCAGGAGTATGATCTGGAAATTAAACCCACTAAGTTGATACATGGACGTGGACTTTGTCAACTTATTGCCGAAAATAGTCTAGATGAAGAAATTTCAAAGGATGAAGAAACTTCAGACGAGGAAGAGGTGGATCCAAGTACACTTCCAATGGTACTATTTGTTAGCACCATTGACGAATGGTATTCCAACATTGCTCACTTCCTCACATATGGAGAATGCCCTAATCACTTGACTCCAAAGGAAAAGAGAACCATCAAGCTGAAATCAGCTAATTTTGTCTTATGGGACAACGGCTTGTATAAGCGTGCAATGGATGGGACTTTTCTCAGATGCGTTGATAAGGAACAACAACAAAAATTGTTGAAGTCTTATCATAACTTGGCATGTGGTGGACATTTCTCAACGCCAGTAACCGCTCACAAAATCTTGAGAGTGAAGTATTACTGGCCCACACTTTTTTAGGACACATACTCTTGGGTGCATAAGTGTGAATTGTGCCAACAGTTTGTCGGCCAACCCAGGTTGGCATCTTTGCCATTAAAACCTATTGTGATCGAAGAACCTTTCCAGCAATGGGGCATTGACTACATAGGTGCAGTTAATCCATCATCAAGTGTAGGACATATCTATGTTTTGACTGCTACTGACTATTTCACCAAATGGGTGGAAGCGATACCTACCAAGCGTGCTACTTCAGAAGTAGTGTGCAGTTTCTTAAAAGAAAGCATTATTTCTAGGTTCGGTGTGCCGAACAAGATTGTTGCTGACAATGCTTCCGCCTTCTCATCAAACGAGATTATTGAGTTTTGTTTTGAACACGGCATAACTTTGTCACATTCTTTTGACTATTATCCACAAGGTAATGGTCAGGCAGAATCTAGCAACAAGAATCTAGTGACTATCATCCGCAAGCTGGTGGACGAGAATCAACATTTGTGGCTTTGTTCGATGCTTTGTGGGCAGACAGGATAACTCCGAAGTGAGCAATCGACATGTCTCCTTTTCAACTCTTGTACGGATTGAATGTCAAGATTCCTATAACTTTGGAACTACCAGCCCTCAAACTGGCTAAGACCATTGAGGATGAGACGTTTGATAACTCTGTTGATAAGCGCATCATTATATCTCTCTGAATTGGAAGAGAACCGGGTTCAAGTGGCTGACCGCATCACGGAACACCAGGACCAAGTGAAGAAGTTGTTTGACAAAAAAGATAAGTCTCGAGAATTTCAAATTGGTGACCTCATTCTCTTGTGGGACAAACAAAGAGAACCAAAAGGTATGCACGGGAAATTTGACTCACTATGGATAGGACCCTTCCAAATACATTAGTTGCATGGTGAGAACAGTTTCTTGTTGGCATACGGAGATGGAACGCCATTTTCCCTTCCTCACAGTGGGCAACATCTCAATCACTTTACACAGTAAAGCAATTGGCGTTGGTATGTAAATACTTTTTATTTTTAAGTCCTTTCGAGTCTTTCCATTTTAAGTTTTGTCGTCGTCATCGTTGCCCGACTCCAAGCCCAATGGATGGATAAAGGCACTTGAATTTTGGAATTCTTCTCCCTTCATTCATTTTAAAGAACAGCTAAAGGAAGACCCCCAGCAGGAGCCAACTGTTATCATGGAATCTAGCAGCACTCATTCCACGGATAACCCCCTACGAAACTTCTCCATTTATTAGGATTCGTGAAGTTCAAGCACGCAAAAAGAAGTGATTTTCAAATCATGTCAAAATGCATTCCAAGTTTCAAACATTTTTTTTCAACGTTCCCCTATGTTTGCCTCGCGAAGACCTTCGAAACGAGCCCCTTCGCGAAGTCTCACTATTCGTACTTAGTTAATTGTGAAGAATGCAGTTGCACTGAAAAAGTGTGCTCCTGCTCACAAGCCAAAAATTGGCTAAGTATAAAAAGTGCAGGGGCGTTGTTTTTCAACACCCCTGCATGAAGGTGATTCCTTCCAAAGTGTAAGAGCGCTGAAAAAGTGCGCTATTACACTTTTTATCCTGAGTTAGTCTTTTTCTTGCTTGGGCACGTTTCTTCATGTGTTTGCAGTTTTCATTCATCGTGCCACTTTTCGTGCCTAAATTTATTGCTTGAATTGAGTTAGGTTTTCATATCTTTCTTTCACTTAAAAGTGTTTTATTGTTCCTTTTTCATTGTTCATGATCTTCAAACTGTATTCCTTCTTGCTAGGCAAAATTCTCTCAAGCTGCAAAACACGTTTTTAGAGATTTTTGAAATTCCTCTTAACTAAATTACACACTTCCTCTTAGTGAGTCGTTCTCCTTACTTTCTCTCCTTTTTCCTTCATTATTTTGTACATATCTTAGGTTTTACATGTGCGTTTTTTATTCTTACCTTCGTTTCTTCATACATTTTTTCTGAACATGCATTTCTTTTTCATTTAACGGCTTTTTGAATATCTTTCCTGATGTATAGACGTTTCTTTTCATCCCAATCTCATTGTCTTTCTTTCTTCATACGTCCATCTTGTGTCTACGTGTTTTCCTAATACAGAACTTATGCAATGGGGTTTTCATGGCTTGTTTTGGTGTGATTTCTCTCTTCCTACTTTCAAGCATTGTCGTGTTTACTTACCTCTATTAGCATCAGTGTATAGTTGCGTAAAGATGTAGGTTTTTCTTTCCAAAATGCGTGGCAAGAGGGTTCCTCTTCAAAAATACATTTTGCAAATGCTTCACATGAAGAAATTTGTGTCTCAAGAGTTCAGCGCTGTTTTTCAACCTCACTGCGCATTGTTTTTTCCAAAACTAAAGCTTCACATGTAATAGCATCCAAAATGTGTGCTTATACATTCATTTTGTTCTTCCCAAGTGTAAATTAACAACTCCACAATCAGGGATGTCATGGTGCTGAAAAAGTGCGCCCTGACATTTTAAAATATTTTCTAACACTGAAAAGTGCAGGAGCGCACTTTTTCAGCGCCCCTGCATCAAAGTTAGAATTCCCCAAAATGTAAGGGCGCTAAAAAAGTGCGCCTTTACACTTTTCACAATTTTTCCCTGAAACGTTTCAAACGTGCCCAATTCAATCCCGAACCTCGCTCCTTCCATTTTGTGCATTGTTTTGCATGCCTTGTCATCCGCTCCACGCTTGCCCATCATCGTTACTCGTTTCGTGCATTCCCATGCTATCTAACGACTAATGTTTGTTCTGGCTTGACACTTTTCAGTCTCTTTTCAAAGACCTTCAAAGTTGAGTGATCAAAGTTTCAGTTGTTCTTGATGACTGCCAGTAAACCTCCATCTTCTTCAAAAGCGAAAGACAAAATGAAGTATAAATATCAAGGTGTCTATCTTCCCGACTATAGTGGTCTCCAAGGTGGAAGAAATAAAAGACATAGAGGTTGGCCATCAAGACTTGGTTGATTTTGCAAAGCAAACTGAAATGAAGCCTCTTCCTGATCCAATGAGAGCAATTGTACACAATAACCTGCATTTGGTGGCTATGTTCCCTACAGCTGCACACAATATGGAATTTGTCCTTCAAGTGGCATCTCACTACATCAGGGAAAGTAGAAGTGTGATCGATTCTTCTGGGCACAAGATTTTAAGACTCGACCCTAACTTCTTTGACATTGTGTTTAAGGTCCCTCAAATGGAGAAATACATTGATATCTCTATACAAAAAGCACAAGAAGTCTTTGACACTGATCCCAACAAGGCTAAAAACCTAATAAATACTCAATGGTTGAAGAAGCCTAGACAATCTATTTCCAGATGGCCAAAGGGACTCTTGCGAAGTGATTTCAAAGATGACGTCAAAGATATGATCACATTTTTAAGCAGAGTAAAACACTTGCCTGAATCATCCACTTTTCATGATTGGATGTATGAATACATCAGGATTATAAAAAGACAAAAGGTGCACATTGACTGGGGAAAACAAATCAGTGATGAAATACATGAGCAGTTGATCAATGCACCTTCCACATTGAAATTCTATATGACTTCTTACCTGGTATATGCAACAGCCGTAATGAGACAATTCCCAGGTCTATCTACAAAAGGGAATCAGATGATGGTACCTGTGTACAGATTTTTCTATCAAATGGAATTGGAGGAAAGCTTCCATCACTTCAGGTGTGTTACTGATGCTTTCTTCGCACCTTTTCTTTTCAATTTTGATCCAACTCTTGAAAGGAGGATGGTATCTGATGAGGCTTATAAGGTGGTAAGTAAAGTTGGATGCCTATTTCTTCAATTCCCAACGTCTACTTATTTGAGAGTAGGGTTCTACACTGGTTGTCCTTACATGCTGCCACGTTATCCTTCGGATAAATGGATTCCAATGGAGACATGCAGACAGTTGATTTCAGTGCAAAAAGAATGAAGAAGTAACCACAAGCGTGGATTCAAGTTCCCACTGATAATTGGCAGATATACTATCCCAACTGTACAAAAATCAAAGTTTGTTTATGCTGAAATCCAGATCATGACAATCAAGACCTACAGCTATAGGTTTGATTTTGATTACCGAGATGTCAGAAAGAAATTACAAAAGGGTCATCATCATAAGTACCATTTTGAAGACATCTGGGCCGATTGTAGAGATGAAGAAGCCATTTGCAAAATGGATTATTGTAGGTTGACTGTTCAGCAGATCAGAGACCTTGATATTGCTGACCTACCAGAGGATTTTGCAGATCTTGGCGATATCATGAATGCTCTCTATGATGAACAAGAGGTTTCTAAGAGGTCGTTTCCTACAATTCAATGGTCTAGAAAAGAAATTACCAGCATGAGAGAGAGATTGAAGCCAATCCTAGCCAACACTGTAGAATGGTTACATAAGCATGGTTATGAAATGAAAAGTTTCAGAACAGATTCGGAAGGAGAAGAATCTAAAGCAGAAGGTCGCCAACAGTAAGAACTCTGCATGAAAAATAAATCAGCGGTTGTTCCCACTTCTTCACGAAGAGGTACCAGGATCAAGTTTACTATTGGCAAGAAAGATACCCAGTCCATCCCAGAACAGAAACCACAGAATCTGATCCATCTCGCTCTAAAGGTAAAAAGTCTATTCCAGAGGAGATAGATTTCGATGAAAAAGGAACTTCAAGTGATCAATCTGCTGAAGATGAAGGCTCAGCAAAAGCAGACTCCGATCCAGAAGAGGTTTCTGAAAGCGGGCAAGAGTTTGAAGAAGATTCTAAAGAAGAATCTGAAGGTGATTTTGAAGGTGAACCGAAATCGGAGAGACAAGCGGGTGATCAATAGGAACCCAGGTATGATCAAGAAAGAACTACTTCTCCTCCTGAGAATGTAGTTGAGGAAATTCCTAGAACGTCATCGCCTTCAATTTTTGGTGTTCATCATACCCCTCCAAGTTCAAGAACTCCTCCTCCTATTCCCTTGTCACCCATTCCTACCACATGCATTCCTGCAGTTGAAATATCCACTATTCCTGCTACATCAACCTCGCTTGATAATCCCTCAGTGACAAGCATTCATACGGTTGATATACTGTCAAGTCCTCCATCATCCATTCCTAGCCTGTCTTCACCAACGTATGATATCACTTCTGAAAATGAATTCAATCATTTCATGAATGAGTCAATGTGTGATAAGCTCAATGTGCAATCTATAGGAGCGATGATGACAGAAACTTCTCCTATTGTTACAATACCCATGGTAACCTCAGATGTGAGAATAAATTCAGAAGTGACGATGACAACTGAGTTGACAGTGAATCCAGAAGTTCACACTTCCTTTCTTCCTCCTTGGCTGATATCTCAAGTGTTGAAGCGGAAGAAGCAAATGATCTCTCCAGAGGAGCTCGACCTCGAAGAGATAGTCCCTCCAAAGGCTAAAGGGAAGAAAAAGGAAAAATTCTACTCGAGGCTGAATGTTGACAAGACTGGCAACAAGTATGCAGAGATTGGCATACCGCCGGAAGAAGAAGGTGATGTCAATATGGAAGACTACATAGTAACAAAAGTCCAGCTTTGCAAGGTTACCAATGAAAGTGCAAAGGCTGATGCGCAAGCAACATTGGATATCTTGGCTGGAAGAATGGATAAAATTGAGCAAGCTCGCAATATGTACAAGCAAATGACAGAACATTATGCCACTGTTGTAAAGAGACTTGTAGGATCTCCAACTAATGCACAACTGTTAATTGTGGTAAGTGTTGAGGACCCAACCATCAAGAAAGCTGAGAAGTTCGCCTCCAAAGGCAGAGTGTTGTATGATTTCATTGAGAAGATCATAGAGCACGGATCTCAGATCATAATTGTTGCAGATGAGAAAACTACCTTGTTGGCCAAGCTCACCACAGAGCTTGATAAAGAAAAAAGTGTACTTTCCTAGGAGCACAGAGATATGGAAAAATGCATGCTATCGTGGTCACAGATGAAGCAGGTAAGCTCAGTAAACTAGTGGAAGTCGGGGTAATTCCTAACAAAGAAAAGTTCATTGAGGTAAGAGAATCCTTGAAACATCGAATTCAAGTAATTCAATCTCTTATAGAAGATATCCACAAGTGCAGGAAGATGTCGAAGGACATCGTGTTATTCTTGAAAAAGGTATCAAGGAGTTACCAGGTCAACTTCTTGAAGAAAATGCGATATCTTCTGCCAGCCACAGAAATATCTCAGATCTTCAAGGAAGCCATCATGAAGTTGATTGACAGTTTAGACTTTTTAGAAGCCTCACTGAACGTCATTTGTGATACAAGGCTCACATTGGATAACAAGCGCATCTTGACAGGTTGCAAGAAGGTTCACTCATCTGCCATGAGATCGATAATTCACACCATTATGGATTACACCATTGGTCCAATGAGAATTCGCTGGAGACAAGAAAAAATATGGAGACTTCCACGCCCAAAGCAAGGAAACATGAAGGCTTCTTTTCTCCAGTGTTGAATATTTTTATGCTTTCCTTTATGCATTTTGTAAATATTTTTCGACATCTTAAATGTCTTTTGTAAATTTAATTACATGAAGCCTTTCGAAGATGTAATCTTTTGAAAAAATTACACTTTGACTTTGGTCAAAGTTAGGTGAGATCTCCTAAAATCACTCACCTAACTTTCCTTGATTTCCCTCAATTAGATTCCTAATTTTTCTCATCCCTCCTTCTATATAATGTGAGGTTTCTTGTAATTTCAATGCTTTGAGTATCTTACAGCGAAGTCTTGCCGTTTTTGAAGCGGTGTGAAACTTTGCGTTCATACTTTGTGAATGAAATTTGATCAATAAAGAAGAGGATTGCAAACCAGACTTTGCGTTGGATTCGATACTTTTATGAATTGATCTTATTTGGTGGTGATTAGCTTATGGAATCCGAAGGACTCTAAGTAATTTATGTAAACTTTGTGTTACATCCTTTATTTAGATTTTCATTTGTGTTTTGGATACTATTGTTGAATGATCTACAAGACTTTGTGCTTGTAATTGTTCATGCTCTTTGATAATTTGGTTGGATAATCTACAAAACTTTGCGCTTGTAATTGTTCATGTTCGAGGAATTGCTGCGTCTAAGAAGACTTTGTGCTTCTAACGTGACAAACGACACACTTTTCACAGATCCACCATTGAAAAAGCTACGAAACAATTTTGTGCCTTCGTAAGCTTTCCCTTTTATTTTACTATTTTATTGTTAATCATTTCTGGTACCTCTACGCTTTGCTTTGACAAAATAGAGGTATTGGCATTACTGCTTGTTGTTAGTTTAGAGTTATTAAGAATTAAGAACTTCCAATAGTGAAGCATTGTAAACATCTTCTCTGAAAAGAGAAGGATAGATGCTAACACTTATTAAGTGTGTGTACATTTGTAATTATTTGTTTTGTTTACTATCACTTAAATCGCCCGGTAGAAGGGTGCCTCCCTTTACGAGGGAGAGATTTACATCTCACATAGGCTGTGGCTGAAGTCCTAGTTGTGTAATGTATCGAAAAGTTAATTACATAATTTTACTACACCCAACAAGTCTAGATGATGCCAAGATGGATAATAAGAAATTTTCTTATAGTAAAGGAGATTGCATAGAAATATAATTCAACAATGTAAGGAAGGTTAAAGTTGGGAACGTTACAACCAAAGCTGAAAGGAATAGGCTAACTAATTTTTGTAACAAATATGATGAGGTAATGGCTTGGAATTGTGAAGATATAGAAGGATATGATAAATAAATTGTCCAACATACCATTAAGCTATCATCAAAATCAAATCTAGTTCAACAAAATAAAAGGCTTGCTAAACCAAAATCCCGATCTTCTCTCATGAAGCAAGAACTTGGTAGATAATTGAATCTAAGATTATCTCCAATACAACATTCAATGTGGGTGTCAAATTTAGTTCATGTTAGAAAAATAATAATGGGTGAAATAAGACTCTTTGTTGATCAGAGCTTCTCCAAAGAAACACTACCCACTCCCCTCAATGGAACAAATACTTCAAATAGTCATTGGATCAAAAAGGTTCTCTCTACTTGACAGTTTCTCTGTGTATAATCAAATTTGGTTTAAAGAAGAAGATTAGTATAAAACCACATTTAATAATAAATGGGGAACCTTGTCTTATTACAAAATTCCTTTTGGTATTTTAAACACTAGAGCTACCTTTCAAAGTCAAAAGAGGATAATTTTGATCATTTGGAAAAGGTTTTTTAGAGGTGTTGTAATGTGCACTCCTGATTTTTTTTGTAATGATTCATTTGCAGGTAAATGTTTTCCAATGAAAGGGTTTTGTTGATGTTTAATTTCATATTGTATTCATCTTTTAAAACAACCATTTAGCATGAAACTAAGCAACAAAACAAATAAAAAATAGTGTTGATCTTAATAGTTTTATTTTTTAGACTTCATAGAACAAGTGCAACATTTTATAATTAGATTTAAACATGTTGTAGACTTGGTATAGTCTTCAAACATAGATTAGAATGCCTAGTTCCTATCCAATGTACAACCCTCAAGCACATGGGGCTAGGGCACTTGGTTTGTGCAATATTTAAGCCTTCAAACACCCTAAATTTTTCTCTAGCACTATCAAACTCTTCACCAAAAAATTTTGACACCCAAGAATGGTGAAAAGGAGTCAACTAAATGCAGCTTCGGACCTGATACAAAACCAACATGCCTGAGATGAATGATACATAATCTTAGGAAGGTGACCAACCCCTTTAAAATCATAGTTACACTAAATATATTGAAGGAGCAGTCTATTTGGGGCACCCAACAATATGGAACACTCAAAAATAATGCCCATAATGGTAGCAACCCACCCTTAGAGATATGGACATGAAATGGATGACCTATACCTCTTAAAAATAACATATAACACTCAATAAATTTGCTCCAACACTCTAAAAATTACTTAAAAAATATTCAAACTCACTCCACACACTAAAAATGCACACACCACACCAAAGCCAAGAAACCCATATCAAAAAATTGAGAATAACTTCATTTTATCGAGACCAAAACGCACAACCAACAAGCCAAAATTTTGAAAAGTCTTCAATTTGAGCACCAACCAGCTAGGGTGGGTCTTGCACCACCGAAACTAGCTACCTAGTGAAGGGTTTTCATCCTTCAACCAAAAAAGAGGATTTCTGAAAGCATTCCAACATCATAACTTTACATTGCCAAATCCAAGATATCCAAATGAGAGCCTCAAATAAGAATTTATAGAGTGAGGGAAAAATTAGGGCAACTCTCATTTCATTTCCCTCTATTTCACCATTTTGAAAATAACATGAAATTACCCCAAGAGGGGCATCCAAATTTTTGCCTCCAAAAATTTCATTTTTCTTTTCTTTTAAAAATAACATTAAGTCCCAACTAAGCACCCCACCTTATGATGCATAACATTAGCCTTAAAAAATGATATAAAACCTCCCTTGTAGGTGCCAAACAAGGAAGAATATTGGCCCTCTTTTAAAAATGTCACCTTACTAGGCCAAGGGTTACACTTCATGAACCCACACCCCACTCACTTAAGTTATAAAGCAACATTATAAACTTAAGTGGTAAAATAAAATATTCCTCTGAAAACATTAGAACTAACCAAGGCTATAACTGGAAAGCACTGCACCAACTGAAAGGGGAGGGTGAAATCACAATATTGTGTCTCAATTTTTTCCCAAGATGGACATTTACATCAATATTTTTAATTGAATCTTCATATTTTAAGACCTATAGCAACTAAACCGTTAAGAATTTTAAGATGATGTGAACTAGTGATTTGTTGCAATTTGTGTGGAGATTCTAAATATATTTTTTTCAAATTCTCTAGAATAAATCATGAATCTTTCAACATCTCCTTTAATAACTGGTTTTAAATGGAAAACAACATTTTTAGAAAGTAACATTTACAACATAATTTTTTTTCTATAAAGGCTTAAATTAAATTTTTGAAATATAGATTCTCAACATCAATATCTAGGGAAAGGATATTTTTTCATAATTTTTTGTTGCATATTTTTTTATAAATTAATTTTTGAAGTCACTGTAACTATAATTTGGGCGTATGTGTGTGTCATACAACCTGACTTGTGTATATATAGAAATCCATTTTTTTTTGGGTGAAACAAGGACATAAATACCTTGGGAATGGGTATTTTTTGAAAAAAAATGACAATGGTTTACTATTTTTTTCACCTTTGCACAACAAAGAGCTTGATGTTCAGAATAAAACCTATGTTTAGTAAAAAATAAAAATTTATTACATGATAAAATGAAAATATATCAAAATTATACTTTTGGAAAGCTCGTTTTGAGGGCTACAATCTTGCAAAATATAATTTTTAAATGACATTGTTTAATCCCTCAAAAGGTAAAGAAAAAGTGGTTTTTTGTCAACATTTTAATAGGTAAGAAGGAGACTCCATTATGGGTATGATTTAATAATTGAGGGGTTCTATCGAAGGGGGTTTGATCTAAGGGGGTCTTATCTATCCCTCTTCAATTAAAACCCTTTAGATAGAGCCTCTCAAGACTTAAATCATTAGTTTTTTTCTAAAAATAGTGATTTCAAGCAAAAATCAGCACGTCTCAAAAGTGAGACACACTATTGTGGCAATGCCCAAGAATAGAGGCCAAACCAAGTGCTAAATATAGCAATTTACTAAAAATAGGGATTCCAACCTCCCAATCCAACCAAATCAAAGCCCAAATGGAACTTACTAAAAATAGTAAGTTACTAAAAATAGCAACTTTACTAAAAAAGACCCAAAAAACCTTAGAAAAACCCACAAAATCTCACCATAGGATGCTGAGTCCCCTAACCAAATCCACTTAGCCTACAAGAACCAAAACAAGCCAATGGAACCACATAATAAACTATGAGCAAGAAGGGAACATTACAAGTGTCAAGAATTTGGGATTTCACTTAATCCTAAGATATGTATTTTTGGAGGATCATAGGGTAAACTCCTTGGACACATTGTCTCCAAAGAAGGGATCTCTATAGATCTAGACAGAGTGAAAGCTATTATTGATTTACCTATGTCGATGAACAAGAAGGTTGTTCAATCTTTCTTAGGAAAGATTAACTTTGTCAGTCAATTTATTTTAGATTTTGCAAGATTAGTTTGACCCATCACCTTGATGCTCAAGAAAGATCAAGATTTAAAATGGACCTCTAAGGGAAGACATGATTTTGAAAACATTAAACATGCCATATCAACAATGCCCATCTTGATTAATCTTGATTTTTCAAAGGATTTTATAATATATGTATATGGAGGCGATCATAGTATAGCA
>VDFB02392885.1:24873-54711 GCA_007258455.2 Sequoia sempervirens | reverse complement strand
TTGTAACTTTGTAGTCAGCTACAAAGTAGGAAGTTAGCAAAAAACGTAATATCTTGAGCAAATGGACGTCTATGAGGTCAAATGAGGACTTTTTGAAATCAAGAGCTTTACTTGGTTTGTCAACTGATTAAAATAATATTTAATATTTATTTTTGCATATTTGAGCATTAAAGGGCGATTTTCTAAAATTGGCGCCTCTTTGTGCTGGATTTCAAATTGCATGATAAATGTTTTTATTATTATTTTATTCCGGACTTCAAGTCAGTCACAGTTCAATTGAAGGGGGTCCAATCAGAAGCCTTCTATTTCAGTCGAGGGTTTTTAGTCTTGCAGTCACCTTTGAGGTGCAAATTTATTCTATTAATTCAAGCATGGCGTCATATTTCATTCACACAGCTTGAGCAAATTCGTAATTCTTCAGAGCAAAGGCAAATTTCCTTCAGAGTTGGGCGAATTTCTCATCAGCAATCATTGGTGAAGACATCAAAACACTTTCTTTGCAGGTACAAGTCAGAATTATCAGCGAATTTCAAGGCAGAGTGGCGATTTTGGTAGAAGAAAACATCAAAAAACGTCTTTCTTCTCAAATTCTTCCATTTTCTTGTCTTAAATTCTCTCGCATGTTTGAAGAACTGGCAACTTTTGACAAAACAAATCATCTGGGTTGATTTAGAATAGCTTCCTCGAGAAAACCCATGTTCCAGAATCTTTCTGGAAAATTTACTCTAGAGCATCAGTTCTCGAGGCTCTAATTTTCTCAACTGAAAATTCCTTGCATGGTCGAGTAGAAGTCAAATTTTTGCATTTCTGATGTTCTGGGTTGTCTTGGAATCTTTTTCTGGACAAAACCCATATCTCAGAATTTTTCGTGAAAATTGCTCTCCGATAGGCTATTTTTAGTTTTTTCAGAAAAGTTGTCAGAATATAGCCGTGTTCACAGTCAACAAGCGAGTTTTTCAGAGTACAGTACACGCAGACTGAATTCAAGACCAAATCGGTCTTAATTCATGATTTCATCAGGAAAGCTGAGACCGATTTGTATCAAGTGCATTTAGAGGGTTGGCAGGCGTAGTTACTCAAATCCATATGGTTGCATGCCTCGTATGGCCGATTTTCTTCCAAATCCGGTTTAGAGGGATGATACCGTTGGAATTTTGCTTGTGCAGCAAGTTCGTTTGCATTTCTCACAACTAGAGTGTGCGCAGTCAAACTTCGTAGTTTAGTCATGCAACACTCTTTCATTAAGGAAAAGCGTCAGAGACATCAAGCTGCAGAAGAAATAGTGGCCATCACTTCAGTTATGGAGCCGCCAAAGTTACGAATCAGTGAAATGCTAATTTGAGTGTGCAAAGATTGCCAAGTTTGCTCAAGTTGCTAACAAGCAGTGAATTGTGACAACCTTTAGATGCTGATGCAATTAACAATCTCGTTGAGGGATTGGTTGCTCAAGATCACAGCCAGTAGACTTCAGTTCCAACCTCTCAGGATAGACATTACACACAGGAGTTAAACTTGGCGTTACCTTTTCAAGTTAACTCGGTGTCACATCTCATGCATGTCTATTATGGGATTATCTATGTTCACTTGGAGTTGTATTTAGGGTTTACGTTAACTGATGGTAGTATTCCAGTTAACTTGCTTTCAATAAGGACGTGCATGCTTGCACAATTGTCCATTTTAGATTAGATGTTTCGGTTAACTGATGGTAGTTTTCTAGTTAACTGTATAGTTTCCTTTATTAGGGTTTAGCAATAAATCTTGCATGCATTGCAAGACTGTAGTTGACTCAAGGTGATTTTAGGGTTCCCTACACCTTTGATGTCTATAAATAAGAGCTTTTGCTCATTTGTACGTAACTTTTGCATGAGAGAGAAATATATGCTGTGCCTACCTTGCCTTCAATATTGCTCGTTCTGTATCTGTTCATGCGTTTTTGCTATTATGATGAATTGTTATGCCACTTGGGTTTCATGCAATTATAATGGTGAATTATTTCCTTAGTTAGATCGACTCTGTTTTGTGTTCAATAAACTTGTTCAGATTGAGCTGATAGATGTGCCACCTTGCCTTCAAGTTGAGAATCTGTACTTGGTTATCGTGTGATGTGTGTGAATAATAAACTTATTCAGATTGAGCTGATAGTTGTGCCACCTTGCCTTCAAGTTGAGAATCTGTACTTAGTTTATCGTATATTGTTGTTTCCAATAAGCCTATTCAGACAAGCAGATAGTTGTGCCACCTTGCCTTCACGTTGTGAGTTCGTACCCGGCTTATCGTCAGATAATCATTCCTGCTCCGTTTCCTCATGCTTTGAATTCTTGAGGGGATTGGATAGTTTAAGTTACTTAGTTTTGTGAGTTGTAGTTAAGCGAAACCAGAAAATACTTAGCTGCAACGTATAGAGTTTTCGTGAAAGCCTTGTACCTCTACAGCTGAGACAAAAAGACAGGATATAGTTTAGTTTACTTTCCTTTTCAAAGCACTTTTGTCAAGCACAACGAGGGAGCTTCCCCTCCTAATTTGAAGAGCACTCATTGCGTAGTGTGCATAGTTTTCCGTACCAACTTGCACTCCAGAGGTGTTAGTTGTTACGCCAATAAAACATGCGTCTAAGAGTCGAACATGCGAACCCTAAAAATGAACCTTGAAGGCATAACTGCTAAAAATAGCAAGCCGTCCGTTTCTGCTCAAATTTTGCCAGTGATGAGCTCAAAGTGCTTAGAAGGCAGTGCAATTGTCAGAACATGAAAACCTTCAAGAAAACAAACCCCAAATTGACACTTAATAAAAATAGAAAATTGCCATAATTCAGTGAAAATTCAAGGGGAGCTTGCCCGAAGTATCCTATCAGCAGTGCTAAGCTTAGAAATTGATTAGCCAACTTAGTTTGACCTCAGAGTTGTCCGGAAAATGTAAACCCTAATTCGTTGAAAAGCCCTCTAGACTTAGCCAAAATTCAAATCTAGGTCAAATGGTAAGTACATTACTAGACGAAAAGAATAGACAGAGAGAGACAGACCAAAAAACCCAAGCCAAAAGATCCGAATGAAGCAAAAATTAGGGGGTCCCCATTTTGAATGGGGCGATGTGTGAAAAGGTCACAATAGCTCCCTAACTGTGACAGTGCTGTATGATGAAAAAAATGTAAAAAACTTATTTTAAGAAAAAAAAAGGTAAAAAATATAAAGTAGCACCCAGTTTGCAGCCTTGGGTTATGCAAAATCCATCAGGGTTTGCCCAGGCATGCTGCAGAGCATACTTGGAGAATCTAGGGGGGCTCTGCACGCCCATGGCAGACTGGACTACATACCTAATTGGGTATGTGTTGGAATTATTGTCATTGATGTCAAAGGTAATCATTATCTAATTGTTGTCAAGGAAGGAAGGAAAGGCCAAATAAAATTGTCCTTAGACGAATTTTGGTGCCCAAATAATGGCGCCTACATTTGTGAAATCGCCCCATTTAAATTGCCCATATTGGTGTAATCGCACCTATATTATTGGAGCCCTTGCTATGATAAAATTTGAAGTTAAATTTATTTCTTTAATGAGGCCAACCCTTGGTGAAGTGGCCCCACTTTGGGGAATCAAATTAAAATAAATATATTTTTTTGAAAGGGGCTGACCCCTCTTGGAAGAGACGCTTCCCTTCTAAGCAATCGGCTCCCTTGGAAGGATCATCCTCTTGGGCAAGGAGGGTATAAAAAGAGATATGTGGGTGAGGAGAAGTGTATGCAATTTAATGTAATATTTTTCTAGTTTCAAGAAGATTTTTTGAAGAAGAAAATATAAGTAAAAGAGGTTGCAAGCAGATTTTTGTAAGGGGATCCAAATGATCATCATCCATTGAACGATCAATATTCAAGAAGGAGAAGTTTCTGTTCATTTAGAGGTTGGTGCCTCTCAATAGAAGAGATTGGTGTCTCTTGCTAAGTTGGTGCTTAGTAGTGGGGATTGGTGTCTCCAGTGGGTTGGTGCCTACAAAGATTTTGTATAAAGTATTTTCTTTATTGTGGCTGAATTTGGACAGTAGATCCAAGCAATCCTGTGGTTTTCTCCTGAAAGGGTTTCCACGTAAATCTTGTGTTCTTAATTCTTTGATGGTGTGATTGATATTATTGTAGTTGTTAATTTTTAATATAAGTAAAAGATTATCTTATACTGATTCACAACCCTCCTCCCCCGCCCCCTCTCAGTATAAGTGTGTGCTCATCAATGAACTGGACCTGGATCTGGTGGCTAATCTGAGTGAAATGGTAATAGAGGTCATTCATTTTTTTCAGACATTCATGGAGCTGGACATATCCTTTGTTTCAAACTACTTATTGTTTTACATGTTCACAGTGCACTTATTTTTTGCAGAGTACTCTGCAGGGAGATACTTTTCAGATGCAAGAGAAGTTACAGAAACTGTTCTTGATAAAGGCCATGTACCTATAGTTGTTGGTGGTTCTGGGTTATACTTACGATGGTATGTGTTTTAATTCAGAGTTGCTTTGTTTTAATTTCTTAAAAATATTCTCTCTGTTAAGTTTGGATTGCAAGAAATTTGTATGTTTTCTTTCATATCCTCAATATTAAAATGTATGAATTGGATTCTTCTTGTGATGATCTTTTTAATTTAATTTTTTTCTTACAAGGAGTTACTCACTTGGAATAGGTTTGCATTTCAATTGGAAGAGTGTAGCTTTGTTGAATATGTGCCAGTGTCTAAGAAGAAAAAGTATTTTTTGATGATTAACTGTAGAGGAAAAAGAGTGATCCTATACCTCGGCATTTTGGTTTTTCTTTCAAGATGAAGGCAATATTTTCAATCAATTATTTACAAATTACTATACTGGATGTTAAATCAATGGGCGATCTTGAAACATTGCAGATGATTCACAATTAATCAATGACAACTAACTTTAACTAAAGGAGGCAGATGGGGATTGGCTCCAGAAAATTGATAATTGCCAAATGCTTTTGGTCATGCAACCTTTTTGACAGTTGGTCTACCATGGGAAAGTGATAATGTTTTGGGGTGCCAAATGAACTATTTACTGAAATATGGTAAATTGATATATTCCTGCTTACAACAGTAGTTTGATTTTTTGAATGACTTGCCTCCACAGTGACATTTGACCAGAACATAGAATTATGAGCTGAAGTAGAGGTAGTGAAAATGAATAAGATCAGAAAAAGGTACAGAACAACGTAGAATATGGGAATGGAGAAAATGGTAATTGATTGGATGCCTAACAAAGAAGAGAATTCCTAATTCAAGAAATTCAATAAGAATCTGACTTAAAAGCAAGATTTCAGTAAGTTGTGGGTACTGATAAATGGGAGGTGCATTTTGAGGACATTTGGAAACCCCCCAATTTTTCGTGGTCTAGGGATTTAAAAATACAAATATATTATATTTATACATAAGAAAAATGTTTTTTGAACTTATGATGAATCATGGATTAACAACATTAAATATTTAAACAAAATAAGTAATTGCAATGCATAATCTTGGTCATTGTTTATAATGCAAAAAACTAAGTTTTATTAATTTCTAAAAAATAAATCTCATTCAAAATATACATTCTCACATAGTATAAGTGAAGTTTTCAAATACATGAATGAGAAATTCACATTAGTCTTAAGTAATGTATATCAGAGTTCAGCTTTGATTTCAACTATATAACAAAAATAAATCAAATGAAAATTTAGCACCATGATTTTTAAACTTGGACTAAACAAAAACTTGGTACCAAAATTTTGACTTGGACTTGGGACATGGGATTTGCCAGAAAACTTGGCAAATTAGAAATATATATAAACTCATCAAATAAATTTAAAAAATATGCAGAATACTGTTAAAACACATAATAAATAAATTCAGAGAATGCATAGCTATGCCACATCACATTCTCTTACATATATGAAATTCATATTACATGTTTATAGTAGCAGACTTGGTTATGGTTATTTAATTATCTAATCACTAACCACAACAACGAATGTAACCATAGTTACATGTCTAACCTCAAGTGTTTATATTTTCATGTTATATTCTAATGAAAATGTTGATATACTTAAGTTGATTCCCTTGACTTTAATGACCCAATTTGTGGGCTATGTTCAAATTTGTAGTTCATGCTTCTTCCTGCCTAACCTGGCAGATAGAAATACTGGATAGATATTCTCTGAAATATAGAAATTGTTTTGACTTGAGCTTTTGCTGAATTTCTCCTTGTCTACAAACTTGTGTACCATACTTAAAATGAGATCAACACTTAATTTTGACTCCTTTTTGTGTCAGATCTTAATCAATGATTTACTCTTGTATATCAACAGACAATCAACGTTTTTTGTAGAGATAGATTAATGAGGGTTCTATAGGGGTTCTTGCCCCAGAAATAAAGCTCATTACATGATACTAATTGCATCAACTGCATGATTGGGCCTAAATCCTGTAGTCTAAAAGACTAACATATACAGACATTAACTGTCCTTCAGCAAAATAGAAATAAGTACAATACATTGGCATATGGTCTCTATGAAAGTACCTGGAACTAATTAACATATTTTACCATATGATCTCCACTTCTTTTGATTATTTGTTTTTTCCTGGAAAAAGCATACCAAGTGTTTGACAAGCAAGAAATCTTATCAAGACTTGCATCTTCATAACCCTGATCACCTAGGGGGATTTCCATCTCTGCATTCCTCGTGCACCACTTAACCAGTTCTTATATCTTGCTCCTTCCCACACCTTTAACATTGGCAGCTCTCCATCCTTACTTATTTCCTTTTTTTAAGCTTCCAAAAACTTTTCTAGAGACTTTGTAGGGATTTTCTCTCGACTCTCAACTAGGGTATTACTATCAGATCCAACAGAAGTAGAGTATTTTTGAAATGAAACTTGCTGTAACATACTTCCTTCCTTCTTCACATGAAGGTTTTTCTTTGTCTCCTTAATACCCATTGAATCCTTAGGTACTAACAAATCCTTCCCATTAGAGGAGGGCTTTTGCTCCTTGCTCAGGTAACCTTGTTCGGTTATTGCAGATTTTCTTCGTTAAACCATCAATATGCTTTTCCAAAGAATTTTTTGATTGAGCTTGGACATGCCACAGACATATGCCCAATACCAAAAGAATTCTACATCTAAAAGCCAACTTTTCCTCATCAAGATGCTGCTACCAAATATTATTATCTACTTCCAACCAAATTTCTGCTAGCAATCCCAAAGATAAATCCATCTTTGCCAAATATGAGCATAGGTTCAATGAGATTTTTTGTGTTTCAAACTTTCTAGAGCTACAGAAACAAATTTTCCCAAGGTTTTGCATATGATTTCCAAGCCACAAGAAATCCAAAAATGTAAGGGAAGATTATGAATTCTCACCCAAACTGGCAAAACTTTGAAACTTTCCTTTCAAGGATTGAAATTTGAAAACTGGGGTTTAACAAAAAGAGATGCTTTGCATAGTCCCTTGAGCCATTAGCCAAAATTTCTTCTCTATTTACTTTGCAAGAGAAAAATACCACAAAAAACCTTGTGCACAATGTTGAATCTCTATATGACCAGATAGCAATGGTTTCCGCTTTTGAATATCCATTGCTCAAGCTCCTGCAAACTTGGCCAAACATTATTGAATCTGCATGTAAGTGTCGGATCTTCATAATGTGCAACTTTCTTCCTCACATTTCCATTCATCTCCACCACCAGAGTCTTCTTTGCAGACTTTATCGTATTCCCTGAAGCACCTTTCCATCCTTTAGCCACAGAAGTTGTCGACCCACCATTCCTTCCTCCCATTACATCTGAATAGAAATACTCAGAAATGTATCCCTCCTGGCTGCCATCAACAGTAATAGTTAATAGCGCCACACTGGCAGTATCAGTTGGCCCAATCACTTGATAAAAATGATGAGTAGATAAAGCTGCTCCTTGAGACCCCTGCCCTGCCGCTGTTGTGGAAACCTTGGTCTGCAGAAGCAATAAGGTTTTCCGAAATCTTTCCTATCCCTCTCCCAACAACCAATCAAAATTTAGTTCATACTTGTTGTGACCTTTTCACACATCGCCCCATCGCTGATGGGGACCCCCAGTTGCCTGTTAGTTTTTAGGGTTCTGTCTCCTTGCAACGGTTACATGAGATCACTTTGCCAAGAGTTTCAGGTCAGTTTGCCGAGAGTCACCCGAGCCGAGTCAGTAATTCATGCTTGAATCAGTGCGTAGACGTCATGGAAGCGCTCAGAAGGCCCAAGAGACGAAGATCGACTGTAAATTCGGCCAATTCTGACACTTCCTATTTTTTAGGAAAAGTTGCTTTTTCGATTTTTCATTTTTGGCATTTTTGGACCAAACAAGGTTCCCTATTTTTTAGGGTTGCTTTTTCTATTTTTAGAAAGTTTCTATTTTTGGAAAGTTTCTATTTTTAGAAGGGTCCCGAGTTCTGAAAACGCACTCAGAAGTTCGAAAAACTCAATAGAACTCTCAGAAAATCGAATTGAAAATTTTGAAAATTTTTCGAAAAATCTGGAAAAAACAAGTAAAAAGCATGAAAATCAGACTGAAAACGTTCAAAAATCTGGAAAAACCAGTCAAAACCAGTTCAAGATCAATCAGATCTGAAGATGAAATCATAAAAATCAACTCAAAAATGGTGAAGTTTGTGAGAAATCTGTTCAAATCTGGAGAATTCGCCATGGAAGGAAGGATAAAAGGATGTCCAAAGAAGTCATGAAGTCCGCCCAGCACTTGGGAGGCATATCCCTGCACCTTGAAGCAACATCCTTGCATCTCATGAAGTCCGCCATGTGCTTGAGGGAAGTGCCAAAGGGGTCTTAAAGTCCGCCATCCCTGTCCATGCAACCTTTGAAGTCCGCCATCAGCCAAGGGGGATATCCTATAAGCCTTCAAAGTCCGCCCTTGCATCATGAAGGATATCCTAAGGACCTTCAAAGTCCGCCATCCTCATCCTAGACTCCTTGGAAGTCCGCCATCCACTAAGAGGTTCGTCCTAAGAGGTCTCAAAGTCCGCCATCTGCCAGGGAGGATGTCCTTGCATGCTCTAAAGTCCGCCATTCACTCTAAAGGACGTCCAAAAGGCCTTAGAAGTCCGCCATATGCTTGAGACTCGTCCAAAGTACTAAGGAAGTCCGCCCTTAAAAGGTGGGACTTGGCTGAAAGTTATGGAAAGTCCGCCTAAGCATGTAAAGTGAGGGAAAATCAAAATATTTGCTAAGTATTGGCGCCCAGCTAAGGAAAACTTCGAAATTTGGTTAAGTATGAGAGCCTAAGAGGTGAAAAATCCTTTCCAAAGGGGAAAAAAATGTTGATATAAGTGCTAAAGTGTTGAGGAAATCCACCCTAGAAAAGAGGGACGTCCAAAAATGTTCATCCTAAAGACTTACAAAGTCCGCCATATGCTTGGAGGAGCTAGCAAAGTATCAAAGACATCCATGACGTTCGTCCGAGATGCCAAGGAAGTCCGCCTAAGATGATAAGATGATAAGATTTTTGGCTAAGTGTTAATGCCAAGTCTAAGAAGAGGTTCGAATATTTGCCTAAGGGAAGAGGCTAAGGGATGAGGAATGAAGACGTTGACCAAAGTATTGTGACACTTTCGAGAAGACAAGTGCCAAGATTGAAAGGGCATGTGCTAAAGAGGATCAGGATATGGCAAAGAATAAAACGGAATGTGCCTAGCACGATGAGGAAAAGAGGTAAAATTTGCCTAAGTATGGAGAAAATGTCGAGAAATTGTCAACTTTGACCCAAGGAAAATGCGCGAGGCAAAGGGAAAGGAAGGATCGTCCTTGGCCAGAAGGATGAAGAATATGTCAGACGTCAAGGAAAATCGCCTAATCAAGTCATTCAGACAAGGATATTGCCTAGAAAAATTCGACTGAGCAAGGAAATATTTGACTTTGGCAGAGCAAAATAAGCTTAAAATCTCGCCTCGGCAAAGAAAAATAGGGATCTGGCAATGAAATTTTCGACGGAATGGCTTAAGATTTGGTTTGGCTAGACGAAATTGAGGATAAAATTGGAAAATACACTCTTAGCCAAGAGAAATGAAGAGAAAATCGAAATAGCCATGGGTCGAAGACGAACGGGTTGGAATAAATTAAAATATTTTAATATTTTAATAATTTATTTTCAATGCCTTGGACAAAATCAAATTCGCCAGAGATGTTTTGGAGGAAAATAATTTGTGCCGGCCAGAGATAAAATCCGAAGGGCAAAATTAAATTCACCATGGCTTCAGGAGAGAGAGTGGTAAAAATTCAGGAGAGAGAAAATCTGAATTTGTTTATTTTATTTCTTGCAGGTGGATGACGACGCGAGGCGAGTCTTCAAAGAAGAAGCAAAGGCATGGAATGGAGGCAAGTCTGCTTCAAGCCAGATAGAGTGAAGGAAAAGGATGGCACAAGCACGAGAAAGTCTGACTTTGCCCAAGCTCAGCATGTCCAAACCTTTTCCGACTTTGCTTGGAGAAGGTATGTCCAGACATCCATAAGATCCGCCAAGTACAATGGCAAACATGATGCAAAGTCCGACCTAGACCAAGAAAAGAAATGTCAAAGTGTTGAGAAGGTTCGCCAAGCATAAAGAAAAGATGGCAAAACCACTAGCAAATCCGACTTTGCTCAACTGAGAAATGGCACAAGCATGATAAAGTTCGACTTCTCCCTAGAAATGTTTGTCCAAAGTGGCTTGAAGTCTGACTTAGGCCGAGAGAGAAAACGTCCAAGCTCATGTGAAGTCCGCCCAAGGAGAGGACGAGAAAATTGGCTACAAGAATTCACTAAGTGTTGGACGGAAAACAGGAAGGGTGAAGAGGAAAATAAAGAGGAAGTGAATAAAATTCTTGTCCAGGGATGGAATTTGTCCTACATAGCACAAGCCAGATTCAGAATTGAAGGCAAATCCACAGGCAAAGTTCGTTCGAGCATGGTGTTGAATGATCCAGATGATGTTACAAAATGAACCTGAATAGCCAAAATTTGGCTAAGTCTAGGAAATACTTCACAGAGGAAATTCCAATTTCCTCCATTGTGGCGAAAGCACAAAGGCATTCTTCTCCAAATTCTAGACACTTGAAAGGAATCCAAGATCAAAGTTAGGAAGGAACAAGCACAACGGACAGAGTCATCGGCAGGGAAAATATTCTAAGGCAAGCACGTGAAGAAAAAATGAAGCAACCAAGGAAGACATCCAGCACGCTGAGGTGGCGCCTCGTCATCTTCCAACCAATCAAATTGTTCCAAATCAACATATAACAACTTTCTATTTTATTGTTGATTTATATTTAGCAAAAAGGACAAGTGTCCTCAAATGAAATTTTCTCATTGGTCGAAAGTGACAAACCCTAATTAGGGTTTTATTTTGTAATCTCGGCCGTTGATTTGAAATCAATCTTGGCCATTGAATTGTAATTGGGGAGCCTATAAATTGAGCTCGCCCCCTCATTTGTAATGTGTGGAGACAGATTATGTATATTGTCGCATTGAGACTATTTTGAATGATAAAAGCTCTTGAGCATGATTTGCCTTGAATCACTTCTTATTGTTGAATAGTAAGCGAGGTTACATATTGCCTTCCGCCATAGATTAGAGTTAAAGTTAGATTAAGTAGAATTTGCTTTGAAAAGTTGTTAAATTGAATGAGAGATTGATCGTATTGATTCAATGGTGAAGTGTAGCTCATACTTTTTTCGAATGGATGATTTGCATTCGATTTGTAAAGTTAGCCTGAGCTCTTAAACGTGGAAGCTTAACTTCAACCTCATTCGAGGTGTGAAAATTATTCTCACAAACCCCTTGAAGATTGCACCCATTTTGCGTATGTTGTCCTGCAGGAGGCGAAACAAAATGTGGTTTATTTCCCTTCACCGAGTCATTACTGTCTCTTGAGTTCTTAGGCTTAGACTAGACTCTCCTAAACCCTATTCTTTTTGCCATTTTTTTTGAGATCCACAATTGAAAGTCCTAATTGAGAACCTACAAAGATAAATTTCCTAAGTCCCTAACTTGTGCAGACTTTCTACGTAAGTCCCCTTGTTCATTACCAGCAAATCACAACGACCATTGAGCTTATCCACACGTCGAGACCCGACTAAAGAAACCTTGGAATCGCCTATGCGGTGGTTTTTCAAGAGAGGATAGAGTGTCTTTGGACATTTTTATTCTGATGTTTGGTGGATGATAAAACACTCATCAACAATACTATGCTACTCGAATTTCCATTCAAATGATAATGAAAGTCTCCACAAATTATGAGATTAGTGTATGCAATCTAAATAGAAAGATAACTAAAAATGAGCAACACCATAGAGGGCATGGGTTTTTTTATCCTAGAAAGCTCAAGAAGAGGAAAACGAGTTGAAAGTGGTGATTCCACATCTTCCGAGAATTTCTTTGGAATGAAAACGATTACAAGTGTGAGAAACTCACTCCATGTGTTTCGTATATTCCTTGTGCTCTCTTCTCTAGCCTCAAATGCTTAAGCTACACAAGCTGTGTAATTTGCTTGGAATTCTTTCCTTCTATGCTGCAATTTCTTTATCTGAGTATTGTGTATTGGTTCCCAAGGCTGTAGTCGACAAATCCTAAAGGCAACACCAAAACCTAAGGCTGGGGAAAGTTAGGATAGGATGATGGGTTAGACTTATGATCGGATATTGGTAATAGTGGACCAAACCACAAGAGAGGGAAAATCTCTTCTACTTTTTTAGGCTCTGCTAGGCCAAGGGGGGTGCTCCATGAGGTTGAATGCAAGCTAGATGAAGAGGGATAGCAATAAGCAATTACCTCTTGGAACAAACTATGCCATGATGCACCATGAGACTCCTATACTTGTCACTAAGCCTCAATGCTACTTTGTTTAACAACCTCCTTTAAGGAAAAATGCAAGTTGTGCATGCAACTTAGGATATCCAAACTATTTCCTCTTGTGATGTTTGCACGTAAATGACTTACATCATGCACACTTGCAAGACAAATAACATTGCAAAATCATGTAAAGACTTTTCTATTCCAAACTTCCTTACGATATGCCTTTGTGGTGTGTGATATACTTGCAATGTTGTGGGGACAACTATTTCTAAATCTGATGTAAGAAATCTCATGTTTTGTTTATGGTTGAAGTTTTGCAGATTGGTGCCTTGATCAAAGTAGGGTGCTAGAGTTGAATCTCAAGACCAAGAGAACAAGTACATATGCAATCCAAAAGAGCTACAACATAATGAGAATGAAGATAGCAAGGACTAAGTTTTGCATTCACATACATAAGCTGGGCTTTACGTGTGCCAAACACAACACCATGATATCATAGCATCAAAGGTTCAACATATATAAATAATCCATGAACAAACAAACACACTATCTACATTGTGATGAAAAAATATTTTGTGAAAGCTTTATAAAGGTTTCACAATTTCTATGCTAATCAACTAATCAAGCGCAACACTTAAGTTAGCAAATGCAACTAGAGCAATGCATGGTATTCTTGAAAATAGATCTAAAGCTCGTGGAAGCATTCACAACAATGGAAGAGTCAAAGGTGAGGTTTGCAAATTTGCAGGTTGCCCATACTTTTTGCATCATGTTTGCAGCTTGACCATGTTTGTGCATTGACAACCATTGGGCTTTGTACATGAATCCATGCCTCGAAGGGTCCACTAGTGCTTGCATGCATTTAGGACGTTTCCCGGGCTAAATTGCATCCATATGAGGGCATTATTGTGCCATCATGTAAAGGGGGCCAGATGTTTACTTTTGTTTGAATGGTGGAGTCTTGATGTGGTGGCACAAGTCTGATTTGCAAGTCTGCAAAATGAGGGTCAAAGTCTACCAAATGAGTATATTGTGGACATGTAGGCTACAAAGGCAAGTGAGCAGCTTGCATAAAGGTGAAGAAGTCTATGTGGGAAGAACGGCAAGGAAGTGGAAGGTGGAAACATGTGAGCCATTTGCAAGGATTGCAAGATTGTGTGGAGAATTTGAGGTTCTGCAAACGAAGTGAGATGCAGGGTGCAACTTGCAATATGCAAGTTGTGTGTTGGGGGATGTTGTGTCGTAAAATTACACCCCCTTGCAATTTCACCTACACTATTGCATCCAGTTTATTGTCCATTCCCCTAGTATTTGTGTAGGCTTGTTTCAGCCCTTGCATCAGCCTTTTTCCCCTTAGGATGCTTAGGACTCTTTTTTTCGACAACTATCTTCTTGTGTCAGCTTTGCATCAAACCTTTTGTTTTCCTCGTTCCCACTGTTTTTGAGCATGATTTGTCTGGACACTAGCACGCCACACTAGCGTCCTGCTACATTTCAACATTCAAATGACTGTTTCTGCATGCATTGCCACTTATCACTTACCTTTGTCGGTGGAAACAACTCAGGATGCCTTGTAATGGCTCGAGAACCTTCATTTCCCTCCTATTCTCTCTTTAAAATCTATCTTTTTCACTTGATTTTCTCTCTCTTATTCTTTGTCTCTTGCTCTCTTGGTTTTTCTCTCTTAGACATTCTCTCTTCTCTCTCTTTTTCTCTAGCTTGCACAGCTCGCTTGCCACAACGCTTTCAAAGTTCTCACACGTTCTCTACAACTCTCTTGGCTCTCGCAACTGTCTCTTTCTTTCTCTATCTCTTTGGCTTCCTCAAGCCTTGCAGGTAATATCTATTTCTTGTTTAATGTCTTTGACTATCTTGGGATTTCTCACATCCCTTGTCTATGCAATTTACTATCTTGTCTATTCATATTTCTATCTATTTGTCTATCTGGCTGTCCGTGGAGGTGGAAACATCAAAATGGGGGTTTGAATTAGGCAAGCCCCTAAACAGCCCCAACATTTTCTCTTGGTCTTTTGTGTGCAGGTGTTGGAGGCATTTATTTACTGGAGGCTTCATTGCTTGGTTGGTTGTAAGTGCTTTCGTTCTCTTCTTTTATTTTTATCTTTTGTATTTCATTTAATCTACATTTCACTTAGTTTACGTTATTTTAGTTATGTTATTTTCCTGCATTTCAAGAGTTCCTAGTAAGTTAGAATAGTAGTAGTCACCTTGCTACTTTTTGCGATATTCTTAGTTTTCGGTCCGTACGAGATGCCAGTGTGCTAGTGAGACGCCAACGCACCAGTGAGACTCTAGCGCACTGCGCTGTCGTCCTTGTTTCATGTTGTCGTCCTTGGTTGAGAGCTTGTTAGTCTATCCAGAGAACCTCTGTGATCTACTCTTTCTGTTTCTGGAACTCTCAGCATTTTATCCTTTCACTTGAGCTTTGTTCCTTGAGGTAGTTGAGGACCATTTGCTCCCTATAGACTCTTCTTTGTCCTAGAGACTCGAGAGTAGAAAATTTCCTCCTCTACAGGGGAAGAAGTCCATGTGCAAGGGAAAACACAAAGATGTAGAGCACAAGGGTAGCAACGCAATAAGCAAGGCATGCAAGGATGCATGGAAAGTCCATAAGTCTATGAAGAATTGAGCTTGTGGAGAAGCAAATTGCCAGATTGTATGTTGTAGAGGGGAGGAAATCCTGCACACATATTACATTGTAGGTTGCGGTGCAGCGAAACATCCTTGCAAAGTATGCAAAGTGCAAGCCAAACTCCGAAACCTGTCTAGAAAACACTTGCAATCTTGGAAATTGAACATCAAGACACACTATTAGGACTAAGAGGAAAATGAAACAGGACACAAACTATGAATTTGATGTGGTCCACATAAAAAGGAAATGTCAGATTGGTTATCACTAATGGATAGATAAGGACTTTAGGCAACAAATGGAGACATGACAAAAGCATATTTTAGAGGCATGGCCAACGTTGTGCTTGGCATACTCACTCTCTAGTGCCTCTATTGAAAATGCATTCACTATGGAATGCCTTTGATGATTCACTCCAACCCCATACATGTCTTAAATAAGTGCTGGAGGATCCTTCCTATGCTAAGGAGGTTTCTAGAGTCAAATTTAGAAGATCAAATTTCAAAATATTCGATTCATATTCTCATTCTTGTTGTCATGACGAAACTGCCCCTTTCAATAGATTACTGGTTTTGCAATCACCTCAACAATTTTGAAATTGATACTTAACGGTTACAAAACCACCACGTTAGTGGCCATTTGGTCCTTCATTTTTCCAAAGCCATATGTAAGAGACCAGGTGTCTCTCAACCCTGACTTCTGATGAGAATGCAATGTTTTGTTTGTTTTGTTGTATTTTGTGATTTTTTTGAGGTTTTTGCAATAAAGAGAGATGGTGCGATTTTGCAAAGAAATGCTTATAAAATATAAATAAAATACCAGAAGACTAAATATACAAAATACAGTTTAGAATCTGAAGATAGGTGATTTATTGATCTTTCAGAACATTTACAACTACGAGATTCAAACATGCAAATAAAAAGGCAAGCTAGTTATTGAGAACCTGGACGAGCTTGCAGTCGCCTTTAAAGAAGCATGAGATGGTACGGCTAAATGAATGAGGGAAATCTCCCACCTCAAAATTGATGCAAAAGCTTCATAAATCCTAGGCGCCACCTCTGAAGGATGAATCAACCAAAAAGGCAATGCGTTTTTGCCTGTAGGAAAAGGACGACCCTTGCTGCTGCAAAAGTACGGCCTGAACCAGCAATAAAGAAATTCGTATAACCTTGGAATTCGTGCCAGATGCTGGATAAACCACTGCCAATGATAAAGATTCACTACTGGAGATAAATCGATCCAAACTCTGAATAAGAACTTCACAATATGCACTGTAATGACTCCTGTGTGAAGCCACTCAACTGACAATCTTCAACTGGTATTTCACAGCCTCAGTATGTCTGATTCTGAAGAGGGAACGTTCTCCAAAATCCAATGCTTGCAGAAACCCTTGTTTCACAAACCCCAATGCTCTCAGAGAGAATAAAAGACATATTCAAATGATCATCAATAATGACTTCGATTTGCCTTGAAGAGAAATATATAACTTTTCCTCAAAAGTTCGACCCTTTTCAAAAAATCAACTTAATTGCATTTAATAATATAATAATTCGCCCTTTTAGAGACTTAAGCAAATTATTAATAAATGGCGTCCTTTTTATAAATGAGTATTAAAACTCATGAAATATTAATTTTTCCTCCTTTATTATAAAGTATTAAATACTTTATAATTTTCCATTAATAATAACTTTAATATTTCATTAAAGTGACTTTATATTATAAAGTCAAATTAATAATCTTTTAATAATTATCAAATGCTTGAAAAATCACTGTTTGCTCATCAAATCATCAAACTGGGTCGAACCTGAGCTGACCAACTGAACCAGGTGCCCTACCAGAAATAGTAACCCCTGTTTGCCTGACTTACTATAAATAGTAAGTGTCTGTAAATCACTCTGTAAGTGTCTGCGAAGGCCCAAACCTGAATCAACTGATGGAGTAATGTTCCCAAACGCAGGATAACTGCCACAAGTAACCCTCTAAACACATTTGTCAGCCTACGAGGGTTTGAATGATAGGCTAACCCCTGAATCATCTGCACTGCCTAGGAAGGGGACATTATAGTCTGCCCTCCTTGAAATTGCTTGTCCTCAAGCAATCTCAACTCCGGATGCTATAAAATCTCCTCTAACTCCCATGTAGCACCCTCAACCGGCAAGTCTCTCCATTTAATCAAATACTCTCTGATAACCCGCCTCCGAAGATGTCTCTCTCTAACATCGAGGATGGTGTCAAGCACTAATATCAACTTCCCCTCGTCATCAAGGGGTGGCAGTACTGGAGAGGGAATCACATGCTGACCCAATGCCTTCTTCAGGCGAGAAACGTGAAACACGTTGTGAACCCTGCTATCTGCCGGTAAATCCAACTCATATGCAACCTCGCCCACTTGTCTGATGACTCGAAATGGACCATAGTAATGAGGTTTCAACTTCTTTGCACCACTCTTCCACAGAGTGGACTGACGGTAAGGCTGTAACATGAGATACACCATGTCACCCATTGCAAAGGAACGCTAAACCCTTTTTTGATCAGCATACTGCTTCTGCTGATTCTGTGCCCTCTGACTATTATCTCTGAGAGACCTCAAAATATCCTGCTGACCCTGCAACATATCACCTGCGCTAGGCACTCTGCTATCACTCAACACCAAATCCAACAGGTTGGGCGCCTCATACCTGTATAATGCCATAAAGGGCGTCATTTGTATAGTCATGTGGTGAGTAGAGTTATAACAATACTCACAGAGGTATATCCACGTCACCCAAGCTCTCTACTGTCCAACTATATAATTACGCAGATATCCTTCCACCCACTTATTGACGATCTTCGTCTGCCCATCTGTCTGTGGATGGTAGCTGGTACTAGGTGTCAATTCGGTTCCACAAAGTCTGAACAACTCCTGCCAAAAGTTGCTCATGAACCGATTGTCTCTATCGCTGACTATAGTTCGAGGCAAACCATGTAACCTGAATACCTCTCTGAAGAAGAGCTCTACAGTCTGCAATGCTGTGAATGTAGTGGTGATCGGAAAGAAGTGTGCATATTTTGTCAGTCGATCAACAACCACGTAAATACAATCTTTCCCTTGGGCTTTCAGCAAGCCCGTGATAAAATCCATTGATAAACATTCCCACTTCCTGTCAAGTATCGGAAGTGGCTGAAGCAAGCCAGCAGGATATGTATGCTCGTGTTTGTTCTGCTGACAAATAGTGCACTCACGCACATACTGAAGAACATCAGTCTTTAGCCCTTTCCAAGTAAACCGTTCCCGTACCAACTTATATGTTTTGAAATAATTGGGATGGCCCACCATAGGAAGATCATGAAAGGCTCTCAAAACTGTATCCTTCAACTCTAAATCAGGAACCAGAAAAATCCGCCCCTTGTAAATGATCAAGTCATTCACAACGATGTATCTACTATCCTGCTCTGTCCCATCAACTATGCTAGAAGCCCATTGGTTCTTAGCATACTCTGCAATAATCCTGTGCCTCCAATCCTCGAAGATCTGTGCCATAGCATTCAACTGAGGTCTGCGAGACAATGCGTCAGTTACAACATTCTGCTTCCCCTTAATGAAGGTGATATCAAAATCATACGATTGCAATTTACTGACCCATTTTTGTTGCCTTTCATTTAAGTCTCGCTGTCCAAGGAAATGTTTCAGGCTATTGTGATCTGTACGCACACTGAATTTACTTCCCACCAAATATTGCCTGAACTTAGCCAAGGCGTGCATAATGGCTAACATCTCCTTGTCATAAATGCTGTAAAATCTCTCAGGACCCCTAAGCTTCCTACTCTCAAAAGCAATAGGGTGTCTCTCCTGCATCAATACGGCACCAACGCCCTCTCCTGAGGCATCACAATACAAATCAAAAGACTTCGTAAAGTCTAGTAGTGCTAGAACTGGACACGAAGTCATAATCACCTTGAATCTGTCAAAACACTCATGAGCCTGTGGTGACCAAGCGAATGCCCCTTTTTTTGTCAGATCAGTAAGGGGTGCGGCGTGTCGTGAGAACCTGCTAACAAATCGTCTGTAAAAAGCACACAACCCAATGAATCCTCTGAGCTGGGTAAGGTTCTCTGGTACTAGCCACTCTACTATAGCTCGGACCTTCTCAGGGTCCATACTGACTCCCTTGGCACTGATGATGTGCCCAAGATATAGCAACTCAGCCATGCCTAGCTCACACTTGGACTCCTTGGCATACAAGGACTCCTCAGCCAGAATACCCAGAACTGTATCCAAGTGAGCTAATTGCTCCTCCCATGACCTACTGTACACCAGAATGTCATCGAAGAAGACCAACACATATCTCCGCAGCTGAGAATTGAAAACTCTGTTCATTGTAGCCTGAAAGGTAGCAGGGGCGTTGGTTAGACCAAAAGGCATAACCAAGAACTCGAAGTGATCGCAATGGCACCTGAAAGCGGTTTTCTCTATGTCTTGCTCCCTCATCCGAATCTGATGGTACCCGGATCTCAAATCGATCTTCGTGAAGAAGATAGCACTGTGCAACTCATCAATTAACTCATCGATGCGGGGTATAGGGTACTTGTTTTTAATTGTTCTCTTATTAAGCTGGTGGTAATCTATACACATCTGTAGTGACCCATCCTTTTTCTTCACCAATACAACCAAAGAAGCAAAAGGTGATTTGCTAGGTTTGATATGCCCCATAGCCAACAACTCATTGATTGTTTTATCTATCTCATCCTTGAGGCATTTCGGATGTCTGTAGGGTGTGATCATAATGGGCTTTGCGCCCTCCTCCAACTCGATAATGTGCTCGATGCCCCTGTCTGGAGGTTTGCCAGGTGGAATATCACTAAACACTTTAGAGTGTTTAGTCCTCAGTATCTGAATGTCAGGATGGTACTCAACCTTTTGCTGCTCCTGTTGTGCTGGTAACAACATACACTTTGCAACCCAATCCACCATATCATGACGAATGAGCCTCTCCATCCGTCTAAAAGATACCACTCTTAAATTACTTTCTCTGATGGCTTTTATGACATGTGGTTTCCCGTTTACCTTGAACTTCATCTCCATGTCTCGAAGATTGAGTGTGAACTCACCCAAATCGTGAAGCCATGCCATCCCAAGTACCACATCAGTATTTCCCATATTCACAATGTAGAATTCAGCCTTGAATTCATAGTTGTTAAGCCACATCGGAAGATCTGTTATTCTCCTATCACATTTGAGGGTGTACCCATCAACCACCTTGACTCGAATACCCTCAAACTCCTCAGTTTGTATACTTCGTCTCTCTACCAAACGTGCATCTATAAAGTTATGAGTGGCACCAGTGTCAAGTAGAGTAATCACCTTCTGACCTGCTAGGAGCCCACGTTGCCTAAAAGATCCATCTCTCTGAAGACTAGTCAAATGTGCCTCCTGTAACTTCTTTCCTCCTTCATTTTCACTATCATTTTCAGACCTTTCATCATCTGAATGCTCTGAATCAGCTTGCTGGTCTGACAGATCAGATTGCTCTTCACCCTCATAAAACCACTCCATCTGATTATTTTTGACCTTAGGATGAAGAGGGCATACATGTTTCTCATAATAAGGTGCCTTGCACCAAAAACACAACTTTTTTCTTGCGTAAATCATTCAATGTTTCCCTGTCAAATGGTGGTGCATTTCGTTTCTTAGGATCAAGTAGATCCTTCTTCCTGTCAAATGTTCTATTTCTGTCAAATGATCTGTTAGGCCTCGAATAAGGTGTTGAACCTGAAGAGAACTTGCTGCGAAGTGCTGCAAGCTCCATACTGTGTGCCTTCCTCATTGCCTCCTGAAGAGGAGGAGGATCAAATGCCTTGACCCAACCTCTCATCAGCTCAAACAATCCCTCGATAAAAAGAATGACAAGTCTTCTCTTCGAGATACCTGTCACCATGACTGCAACCCTCTGGAATTCACCAATGTAGGCATCCAAACTACCTGACTGCTTGAGCTGAGCTAGCTCTCTAAAGTAAAGTTCTGGATCCTTCTTATCAAAACACTCTATGAGCCTGTTCGTGAACTCCTGGTAAGTAGTAACCGTGTGATGACCCAGTGTATACATGTTGTGATGCCACCAATCATGTGCCAACCCGTCAAGATGTAGCGTGGAAAATTTTATGGCCTCGTCCTCCTGCATAGGTCTCAAAGATAGGGAATTGTCTAACTTCTGTACACAAGACCTCGCTGAACTCTTATCCGAGCCATCAAAATAAGGCAAGACAATCTTGCTCATTGCATGCTGAAGATCCCTGTTCACCTGTGGTGGTGGCTGGTATTGAGGAGCTCTGTGCTCGAATCTACCTCCACTCTTGGGTCTATGCACATCCATAAACTCATGAAAGGACAATGACTGCCTGATCTCAGGAGCCAATGTCGAGTACTCTCCAAAGAATCTGGTCACGTCTGCCACTTATGTACCATGTTGTGGCTGAAACTTTGGCTGGTGACCCAGCTGCTCTGCCTTCGGAGTCGGAGGTGCCTCCCTAGTAATAAAGGTAGGTTGTCCAGGCCTACGCTCTTGAAAGATAGGTGACAACTGCTGCTATGCTAACACCTGTAGCTAGTCTATGCCTGCATTCCTGCTGGTCTGTCCTATCTGAATGTAGTGCTGTTGAGGCGGTGTATACTGCCTCATCATGCCCATCAACTGAGACATCATGTCCATCATATTATCATGTCTCTGTCTACACTCAGTCTTTGACATCTCACCCTCGATAGGTTCTTTCCCTGTATCCCTATGAGACTCTGGAGGAGTCTTACGATCTACTATGAGTGGTGACACTATTCTCACTGCTACTGGAACTGGATCTGTGTATACCCAGAACCCCTGATACTGTCTCACCTTCAGGAATAGGTGGACCTGTCCAATCCTCAACTCTGCGTGTCCCTCTACCCTTACTGTAGAAGATAATGTCTCTACTCATGAAAAAGCATCGAAAAAGCACACATTTAACTGAAAAAGCACAGTCTGGTAGGAAAACTATGCTCTGATACCACTGTAAGAGATTAGGTGTCTCTCAACCTTGACTTCTGACGAGAATGCAATGTTTTGTTTGTTTTGTTGTATTTTGTGATTTTTTTGAGGTTTTTGCAATAAAGAGAGATGGTGCGATTTTGCAAAGAAATGCTTATAAAATATAAATAAAATACTAGAAGACTAAATCTAACATAATACAATTTAGAATCTGAAGATGGGTGATTTATTGATCTTTCAGAACATTTACAACTGTGAGATTCAAACATGCAAATAAAAAGGCAAGCTAGTTATTGAGAACCTGGATGAGCTTGCAGTCACCTTTAAAGAAGCATGAGATGGTACGGCTAAATGAATGAGGGAAATCTCCCACCTCAAAATTGATGCAAAAGCTTCATAAACCCTAGGCGCCACCTCTGAAGGATGAATCAACCAAAAAGGCAATGCGTTTTTGCCTGTAGGAAAAGGACGACCCTTGCTGCTGCAAAAGTACGGCCTGAACCAGCAATAAAGAAATCCGTACAACCTTGGAATTCGTGCCAGATGCTGGATAAACCACTGCCAATGATAAAGATTCACTACTGGAGATAAATCGATCCAAACTCTGAATAAGAACTTCACAATATGCACTGTAATGACTCCTGTGTGAAGCCACTCAACTGACAATCTTCAACTGGTATTTCACAGCCTCAGTATGTCTGATTCTGAAGAGGGAACGTTCTCCAAAATCCAATGCTTGCAGAAACCCTTGTTTCACAAACCCCAATGCTCTCAGAGAGAATAAAAGACATATTCAAATGATCATCAATAATGAGTTCGATTTGCCTTGAAGAGAAATATATAACTTTTTCTCAAAAGTTCGACCCTTTTCAAAAAATCAACTTAATTGCATTTAATAATATAATAATTCGCCCTTTTAGAGACTTAGGCAAATTATTAATAAATGGCGTCCTTTTTATAAATGAGTATTAAAACTCATGAAATATTAATTTTTCCTCCTTTATTATAAAGTATTAAATACTTTATAATTTTCCATTAATAATAACTTTAATATTTCATTAAAGTGACTTTATATTATAAAGTCAAATTAATAATCTTTTAATAATTATCAAATGCTTGAAAAATCACTGTTTGCTCATCAAATCATCAAACTGGGTCAAAACTGAGCTGACCAACTGAACCAGGTGCCCTGCTAGAAATAGTAACCCCTGTCTGCCTGACTTACTATAAATAGTAAGTGTCTATAAATCACTCTGTAAGTGTTTGCCAAGGCCCAAACCTGAATCAACTGATGGAGTAATGTTCCCAAACGCAGGATAACTGCCACAAGTAACCCTCTAAACACATCTATCAGCTTACGAGGGTTTGAATGATAGGCTAACCCCTGAATCATCTGCACTGCCTAGGAAGGGGACATTACACCATAGCTTTTGTGTATGGTCTCAAAACGAGTTGTTATTTTTTAAAGTTGCATAAAATTTTCGAGAGGAACATGAATATGTAAAACTGTTCAGCTATGGGTGCCACTGAACAGTACAGTCTAGGCAAGCGGGTTTAATGAAGGACTACCCTATCCAGCAACCTACAAATTTACTGACAATGACAAATGCCATGCAGAAGCCAAAATATTACTATATAATTAATTTGAAAACAATCTCTGCTCTTACAGGCTACAATAGGATAAAGAAAGCCCAACTCACTACCTACAAACAATCTCACATGCCTTGGCAAGTATGGCTTACAACAGTAAAACAACCCACAACTGCAGTGATGTACATGTCTTACATATAGACATGATCTAGCCCTATATTCCTCCCAGATTTGCCCACATACATTTGCTTGCAGGTCCCCCCTATGGCTCCACAGGAGACTATCTTCCATGGGCTCTAGATCCATCCTTGACATGGTCTCTCTCTTTCCCATTGCCTGCTTTCTCTTTGAGTGAATAATTTTTCTTTGTTTTCTCTCATTATTTGTTGCTTAGCACAAAAATAGTTGAAGCTGTTATTTCCTTGCAGCTGCAATAATGACCTTCACCAAACCAAGAAGGAATTTTCATTGCCGCTCCTAAATGACCACCTGCAACCTGCACAAGAAGAATGAATCCCAAATGATCAGGAAACAACCAACCAGGAAGAGAAAAATTAGGAGCAGTCACCAAGAAAAGAAAATGGAACATCACAAGGCAAATAATTTGGCGGCAAGAAAGGCATAATAATCTGTCACCTAAATGAAATCAGAAAAATCTTCAAATTGATGCCTAGATGATGAAAAAAGATTTGGTAGCCCAACAAAGAAATAGCTGCAAGCCAAGAAGAAGTTTGGCAAAACAAATATGCACAACCACCATCTAGAGAAGCTTAGTAGTTGTGCAAGGATGAATAAATGCCCAAAGGGATAATGCACAACCATAAAGAGAAATCACACACTACTGAGCTAGGAAACAAATGCATCATCTAGAAAGAAGAGAAAAAACCACCATCCAAGAAAAGAAATTGGTGCTACTTGTCACTGCCACATCCACATCAACATCAAATAGTCACAAAAAGAATTATTTTAGCCGCCGACTTTCACTTTTAGATTTGCCGTCTGTATGTGCTGTCATCAATTATATAATTGAAGGTAATGATCATTGCTCTAATAAAAACTTTGACTTAATTCCACACACCTAGTTGGTGAAGTCATTCCATATGCTTACAAGGATAACAGATGCTGCTGATGTTGACCCATAAGTTGTTGAAGTTGTTCCAATTGTTGATGAAGATTATAGTTGTTGATGAAGTCCTTTGCTGCTGAAGTTGCATAGGTAGATGTTGGTGAAGTGTCCTAGATAGAAGTTGACGAAGCCACACATAGGCATAGGTTGATGAAGTGGACAACATAGGTATTGAAACGGGAAGCCAATGAGCAATTTGGATTGAATGAAAACATCAATATATAGTATATACAAAATAACATGGCTAAATAACCACCTGGCCGGTCATACGTAACCAACCAACTAAAATAGTTATAAGCTGGTAAATACAGTACGATGCAATAATTAAATATTCCAACAATCCTCCCCTTATTACATCATATGCCCAAGAGAACAAAGCAAGAAAGTTCTAAAGGCTTCAAACTTCACAATTGCAAGAGATTTGGTAAGTATATTAGTGTGTTGATCTAGAGTGGAACAAAATTGGAGCTGGATATTCTATTGCTGAACATGTTCACAAATATAGAGATGTTGAATGTTAATGTGTTTGGTATGCTCATGAAAAACAAGCTTGCAAACAAGCTTCAACACACTTTGATTGTCGCAAAATAAAGTGGTAGGACCCATCTCAAGTACACCCATGCCTATCAAAATGTTATGTAACCATATTGCCCATAGATAGCTCCACTTGTGGTGCAATCAAAAAGAAAATGAAGCCTGAAGTAGACTTCCTATTATCCACAAAACTTGCATAGTCCACATCCATGTATCCATACAAAGAAAAAATTGTAGTCTATTTATATTCTAGGTCATATGCCACTATACCATGGATGTATTTGAAAACACACTTTGCTGCTTCCTAGTGAACAACCTTAAGTTCCTACATAAAACTAGAGAGATAGCTGACAACATAGCTGATATCGGGCTTGGTATATGTCAAGTAGATGATGTTTACTCACAAGAATGAATTCCAACGTACTATGGGAGTAAATGAGAATAACTTACAAAACATAATGCACGTACTAGAACGCAAGGCACAAAATAATCATATTGTCTTTATTGATAGAATGTATGCAAGTACAACCATCTGTACTATAACAGTGTAGCACAAGTACATAACAAAATAGTCTCCAAAATCATACCTTTCATGAACATAATCATAACAACAGTGTCTCCTGACTACATGACTCGAATACATATAGTACACAGGCGTGGTTGAAGGACCGACCGTCGCGTCCCTTCATTACAACTAATTATTTCGTCGGGAACTTAATTCCTGAGACAACTAACAAACATGACAAGTACATAGAAAATATTAATATTAACTAAAGTCTTATTTAATTATGACTCACGACCAACCGAGTACACTCTCGGTCGACTACATCATCCCCCCCACAAAGTAGTCGTCTTTCAGACGACTCAAAACCAAAACGGGGGTACAAGAAAATAATTTAAGAAGGGGGAGGGTGAGAGGGGGCCCCTGGGTATAGGGAAGGAGTCGTGGCCGACTATTGTTGCTGGAGGTGCTGGAGCTTCTGGTTGGCTGCCTTTTATCACTCCCGTGCCAACTTCACCATATGTATTACCTCTGTGAGTTTGGTTTGTGTTGCTGCCAACTCCTCCCTCGTACTCGCCAAGTCTTTGTCTTTTCCATTTAACCGACTCTCCCTTTCCATTGCCATACATTGTGCCTCCTCGAGTTGTGTGTCCCTCTCGGCGAACCTCCGCGCCTGTTTTGCCAACTGCCCCTTGAGAGTGGCAAATCTCGCCTTCTTTGAGGCAGTCACCTAAGCCAATTGCTCTTGTGACTTGCGGATTTGCTCTGCTAGCTCCGTTCGACTTTGAGTTGCCTTCGCCAGAGCCCTGTCTCTCATGTCTGCGGCCTCATCAATGGCGAGTGCCTGTCAGCGCCACCGTAAGAAAATGTAATGATAGCATTGCTCCATGCCATGGAGTGCTGTCAATATTTTTCCATGCCTCCCTCCCGCCTCTTGGTTGGCGGAGTCACCATACTTCTTCCCCGATGCCCTCCTTGTGTGTAGGACCTGATTGGACTGGTTCTCCTGCTTCGTTCCGGTGCCTCTCTTGCACTCGGCCACATACGGGTCTTCCTCACATCTCTTCTTAGCGTCCTCTACACCTCGGGTCTCCTGGGATTCATTTTGGTACTCCCTCTGCCCTGGGGTCTCTGGCTTGGATCCTCCAATTCTTAGCCCTTCGCCATCGTCCGATATGGAAAACTCCTGAATGCGTCAAATACCGCTCTCAAGCTCTTCAATTAGTTCATTTTCATTTTCATTAATTCTATATCTTTCTCTGCTTGCTACGAATGGTGTCCCAAAGGGTCCTTCATCCTTTTCCTTGGCAAGGTTTTGGTGTGCTCTTGCAACAAATTGGTTTCGTTCATTGATAGCTTCATTGGTTTCTTCAGCAATTTCTTTTAATCTTCTCCATTGGTTTTCTTTCTCTTGTAATCTGAGTGATCGTTGTACCTTCTCTTTTGGTGTTTCTTGCCCACTTGGTACTCAACTCTTGTTCTTATTGGGTTGTACAGGCATTAATGGTTGGTCGTACGATCATTGATTGTCGGGAGTACGCCTTCGGCTAGTATCACGTTCCTCTTTCTCCTGCTTGGTCCTTTCCTCATACCGTTGTAGTATTTGTTGTCTTCGACGCTCTTGGTTGTTCTCTGTGCGAAGATCTTGCAGGATGATGAAATGGCATGCTAGCATCCTTGGCAATCGGTTGAGGAGATGGTCGACCTTTGGGTTGACGTGCAGTCTGTCCCAGATGACCGACTGGGGGATCTCTCGGTTGAGAGCCTCCCTTGGTACGTGCTCCCTCAACGAAATGTCCCACTGTTTGACAAGGTCCTGTGTCAAGTCATCTTCTCTTACCTCGTTTGTTTGTATGGGTTCTTTCGTCGGCTGACCCATCACAACACCATTCTACCGTCGGGTGATTGTCCCAAGTTCACTTCGACAATGGCGCCAAATGTTTACTCATGGGAATGAATTCCAACGTACTATGGGAGTAAACGAGAATAACTTACAAAACATAATGCACGTATTAGAACACAATGCATAGAATAATCATACTGTGTTTATTGATAAAATGTATGCAAGTACAACCATACGTACTATAACAATGTAGCACAAGTACATAACAATATAGTCTCTAGAATCAAACCATTCACGAACATAATTATAACAACAATGTCTCTTGACTACATGACTCGAATACATATAGTACACAGAGGGTGGTTGAAGGACTGACCGTCACGTCCCTTAATTGCAACTAATTTTTTCGTTATGAACTTAATTCCCGAGACAACTAACATGACAAGTACATAGAAAATATTAACATTAACGAAAGTCTTATTTAATTATGACTCACGACCGACTGAGTACACTCTCAGTCGGTAGCATTCACCTAAGGTGATGGATCATGGTGAGAAAGTTGCAATCTGGTCTCTATGGGGGTTGATATAGGATTGCAATCTTCCATTCGAAATTTCTCGAGCAATGTTTTGGCATATATCATATGAGAGACAATGGATCTGATTCTTCTGTTGCCACACTTCAAGTCTAAGATGGTCATGTAGGTGCTCGAGATCCGTCGTGTCGAATGATCGTTTGAGATTATTCTTCGTTGCATCAATCATCTATGGAGAACTCTGTGTGATGACCGGATCATTGACATATACAATCAAAGTGACAATCTCCCCCCCTCACTCTTTGAGATAGAGATTGGGATCATAGGGATTCCTGATGAATCCATGATGAAGGAGATGCTCATCAATCTTGATGCACCTGGCTCGAGGAGCTTGTTTAAGACCATAGAGATATTTGACAAGTTTGCACACTTTGTGTTGCTAGCCAGGTGGAATATATCCCTCTGGTTGAGTCATGTAGACTTCTTCTTTGAGATCTCCATTAAGAAAGACACTCTTGAGATCCGTCTGATAGATGATGCAAATAGTCTTGATTTTTGCTATGGGGGCAAAAGTTTCATCATAGTCAATACCTTCTTTTTGTGCATAGCCTTTAGCTACAAGTCGGGCCTTGTACTTGTCAGTGCTTCCATCTACCTTATATTTGATTCTGAAAACCCATTTGTATCCAATAGCTTTCTTCCCTAGAGGAAGATCAACAAGTTCCCATGTATTGTTCCTTAGTAGTGCTTGATATTCTACATCCATAGCATCTTTCCAAGGTGGTGATTGAAGAACTTGTTGTATTGATTTAGGTTTTGAATTCTGAATATTTGTACACACAAGGGCCAAATTTACTTCCTCACAAGTCTTGCTACAAGTTTTGGGCCCAATGATAGATGTATCTACAAGTGCATTATCTTTCACATCCTTCATTGTGGGTTGATACCACTTAGGTAGCTTTTTGTCTGCAAAAGATGAGGATTGAGTGGTGAAAGAGGGGGAAACTCATCCAATGGAAACCAAGTTTGTGCTTCATAAAGTTCCTCATCATCAGGTTCAAAAATTCTCGATGTTTGAGAACTAGTAGGAGATTGTGAGGAAGAGATGGTGCATCTTGGTTCTCAATCAAATTCAACATCCCTACTATTGTACCCTTTTTTATTGCATTCATTAGCGGATATCCTTTTGATTTTGAGTTGTATCCAAGAAAAATACATTTCGAAGATTTGTTATCCAACTTATA
>VDFB02392885.1:0-24773 GCA_007258455.2 Sequoia sempervirens | reverse complement strand
TTGACTCGAATACCCTCAAACTCCTCAGTTTGTATACTTCGTCTCTCTACCAAACGTGCATCTATAAAGTTATGAGTGGCACCAGTGTCAAGTAGAGTAATCACCTTCTGACCTGCTAGGAGCCCACGTTGCCTAAAAGATCCATCTCTCTGAAGACTAGTCAAATGTGCCTCCTGTAACTTCTTTCCTCCTTCATTTTCACTATCATTTTCAGACCTTTCATCATCTGAATGCTCTGAATCAGCTTGCTGGTCTGACAGATCAGATTGCTCTTCACCCTCATAAAACCACTCCATCTGATTATTTTTGACCTTAGGATGAAGAGGGCATACATGTTTCTCATAATAAGGTGCCTTGCACCAAAAACACAACTTTTTTCTTGCGTAAATCATTCAATGTTTCCCTGTCAAATGGTGGTGCATTTCGTTTCTTAGGATCAAGTAGATCCTTCTTCCTGTCAAATGTTCTATTTCTGTCAAATGATCTGTTAGGCCTCGAATAAGGTGTTGAACCTGAAGAGAACTTGCTGCGAAGTGCTGCAAGCTCCATACTGTGTGCCTTCCTCATTGCCTCCTGAAGAGGAGGAGGATCAAATGCCTTGACCCAACCTCTCATCAGCTCAAACAATCCCTCGATAAAAAGAATGACAAGTCTTCTCTTCGAGATACCTGTCACCATGACTGCAACCCTCTGGAATTCACCAATGTAGGCATCCAAACTACCTGACTGCTTGAGCTGAGCTAGCTCTCTAAAGTAAAGTTCTGGATCCTTCTTATCAAAACACTCTATGAGCCTGTTCGTGAACTCCTGGTAAGTAGTAACCGTGTGATGACCCAGTGTATACATGTTGTGATGCCACCAATCATGTGCCAACCCGTCAAGATGTAGCGTGGAAAATTTTATGGCCTCGTCCTCCTGCATAGGTCTCAAAGATAGGGAATTGTCTAACTTCTGTACACAAGACCTCGCTGAACTCTTATCCGAGCCATCAAAATAAGGCAAGACAATCTTGCTCATTGCATGCTGAAGATCCCTGTTCACCTGTGGTGGTGGCTGGTATTGAGGAGCTCTGTGCTCGAATCTACCTCCACTCTTGGGTCTATGCACATCCATAAACTCATGAAAGGACAATGACTGCCTGATCTCAGGAGCCAATGTCGAGTACTCTCCAAAGAATCTGGTCACGTCTGCCACTTATGTACCATGTTGTGGCTGAAACTTTGGCTGGTGACCCAGCTGCTCTGCCTTCGGAGTCGGAGGTGCCTCCCTAGTAATAAAGGTAGGTTGTCCAGGCCTACGCTCTTGAAAGATAGGTGACAACTGCTGCTATGCTAACACCTGTAGCTAGTCTATGCCTGCATTCCTGCTGGTCTGTCCTATCTGAATGTAGTGCTGTTGAGGCGGTGTATACTGCCTCATCATGCCCATCAACTGAGACATCATGTCCATCATATTATCATGTCTCTGTCTACACTCAGTCTTTGACATCTCACCCTCGATAGGTTCTTTCCCTGTATCCCTATGAGACTCTGGAGGAGTCTTACGATCTACTATGAGTGGTGACACTATTCTCACTGCTACTGGAACTGGATCTGTGTATACCCAGAACCCCTGATACTGTCTCACCTTCAGGAATAGGTGGACCTGTCCAATCCTCAACTCTGCGTGTCCCTCTACCCTTACTGTAGAAGATAATGTCTCTACTCATGAAAAAGCATCGAAAAAGCACACATTTAACTGAAAAAGCACAGTCTGGTAGGAAAACTATGCTCTGATACCACTGTAAGAGATTAGGTGTCTCTCAACCTTGACTTCTGACGAGAATGCAATGTTTTGTTTGTTTTGTTGTATTTTGTGATTTTTTTGAGGTTTTTGCAATAAAGAGAGATGGTGCGATTTTGCAAAGAAATGCTTATAAAATATAAATAAAATACTAGAAGACTAAATCTAACATAATACAATTTAGAATCTGAAGATGGGTGATTTATTGATCTTTCAGAACATTTACAACTGTGAGATTCAAACATGCAAATAAAAAGGCAAGCTAGTTATTGAGAACCTGGATGAGCTTGCAGTCACCTTTAAAGAAGCATGAGATGGTACGGCTAAATGAATGAGGGAAATCTCCCACCTCAAAATTGATGCAAAAGCTTCATAAACCCTAGGCGCCACCTCTGAAGGATGAATCAACCAAAAAGGCAATGCGTTTTTGCCTGTAGGAAAAGGACGACCCTTGCTGCTGCAAAAGTACGGCCTGAACCAGCAATAAAGAAATCCGTACAACCTTGGAATTCGTGCCAGATGCTGGATAAACCACTGCCAATGATAAAGATTCACTACTGGAGATAAATCGATCCAAACTCTGAATAAGAACTTCACAATATGCACTGTAATGACTCCTGTGTGAAGCCACTCAACTGACAATCTTCAACTGGTATTTCACAGCCTCAGTATGTCTGATTCTGAAGAGGGAACGTTCTCCAAAATCCAATGCTTGCAGAAACCCTTGTTTCACAAACCCCAATGCTCTCAGAGAGAATAAAAGACATATTCAAATGATCATCAATAATGAGTTCGATTTGCCTTGAAGAGAAATATATAACTTTTTCTCAAAAGTTCGACCCTTTTCAAAAAATCAACTTAATTGCATTTAATAATATAATAATTCGCCCTTTTAGAGACTTAGGCAAATTATTAATAAATGGCGTCCTTTTTATAAATGAGTATTAAAACTCATGAAATATTAATTTTTCCTCCTTTATTATAAAGTATTAAATACTTTATAATTTTCCATTAATAATAACTTTAATATTTCATTAAAGTGACTTTATATTATAAAGTCAAATTAATAATCTTTTAATAATTATCAAATGCTTGAAAAATCACTGTTTGCTCATCAAATCATCAAACTGGGTCAAAACTGAGCTGACCAACTGAACCAGGTGCCCTGCTAGAAATAGTAACCCCTGTCTGCCTGACTTACTATAAATAGTAAGTGTCTATAAATCACTCTGTAAGTGTTTGCCAAGGCCCAAACCTGAATCAACTGATGGAGTAATGTTCCCAAACGCAGGATAACTGCCACAAGTAACCCTCTAAACACATCTATCAGCTTACGAGGGTTTGAATGATAGGCTAACCCCTGAATCATCTGCACTGCCTAGGAAGGGGACATTACACCATAGCTTTTGTGTATGGTCTCAAAACGAGTTGTTATTTTTTAAAGTTGCATAAAATTTTCGAGAGGAACATGAATATGTAAAACTGTTCAGCTATGGGTGCCACTGAACAGTACAGTCTAGGCAAGCGGGTTTAATGAAGGACTACCCTATCCAGCAACCTACAAATTTACTGACAATGACAAATGCCATGCAGAAGCCAAAATATTACTATATAATTAATTTGAAAACAATCTCTGCTCTTACAGGCTACAATAGGATAAAGAAAGCCCAACTCACTACCTACAAACAATCTCACATGCCTTGGCAAGTATGGCTTACAACAGTAAAACAACCCACAACTGCAGTGATGTACATGTCTTACATATAGACATGATCTAGCCCTATATTCCTCCCAGATTTGCCCACATACATTTGCTTGCAGGTCCCCCCTATGGCTCCACAGGAGACTATCTTCCATGGGCTCTAGATCCATCCTTGACATGGTCTCTCTCTTTCCCATTGCCTGCTTTCTCTTTGAGTGAATAATTTTTCTTTGTTTTCTCTCATTATTTGTTGCTTAGCACAAAAATAGTTGAAGCTGTTATTTCCTTGCAGCTGCAATAATGACCTTCACCAAACCAAGAAGGAATTTTCATTGCCGCTCCTAAATGACCACCTGCAACCTGCACAAGAAGAATGAATCCCAAATGATCAGGAAACAACCAACCAGGAAGAGAAAAATTAGGAGCAGTCACCAAGAAAAGAAAATGGAACATCACAAGGCAAATAATTTGGCGGCAAGAAAGGCATAATAATCTGTCACCTAAATGAAATCAGAAAAATCTTCAAATTGATGCCTAGATGATGAAAAAAGATTTGGTAGCCCAACAAAGAAATAGCTGCAAGCCAAGAAGAAGTTTGGCAAAACAAATATGCACAACCACCATCTAGAGAAGCTTAGTAGTTGTGCAAGGATGAATAAATGCCCAAAGGGATAATGCACAACCATAAAGAGAAATCACACACTACTGAGCTAGGAAACAAATGCATCATCTAGAAAGAAGAGAAAAAACCACCATCCAAGAAAAGAAATTGGTGCTACTTGTCACTGCCACATCCACATCAACATCAAATAGTCACAAAAAGAATTATTTTAGCCGCCGACTTTCACTTTTAGATTTGCCGTCTGTATGTGCTGTCATCAATTATATAATTGAAGGTAATGATCATTGCTCTAATAAAAACTTTGACTTAATTCCACACACCTAGTTGGTGAAGTCATTCCATATGCTTACAAGGATAACAGATGCTGCTGATGTTGACCCATAAGTTGTTGAAGTTGTTCCAATTGTTGATGAAGATTATAGTTGTTGATGAAGTCCTTTGCTGCTGAAGTTGCATAGGTAGATGTTGGTGAAGTGTCCTAGATAGAAGTTGACGAAGCCACACATAGGCATAGGTTGATGAAGTGGACAACATAGGTATTGAAACGGGAAGCCAATGAGCAATTTGGATTGAATGAAAACATCAATATATAGTATATACAAAATAACATGGCTAAATAACCACCTGGCCGGTCATACGTAACCAACCAACTAAAATAGTTATAAGCTGGTAAATACAGTACGATGCAATAATTAAATATTCCAACAATCCTCCCCTTATTACATCATATGCCCAAGAGAACAAAGCAAGAAAGTTCTAAAGGCTTCAAACTTCACAATTGCAAGAGATTTGGTAAGTATATTAGTGTGTTGATCTAGAGTGGAACAAAATTGGAGCTGGATATTCTATTGCTGAACATGTTCACAAATATAGAGATGTTGAATGTTAATGTGTTTGGTATGCTCATGAAAAACAAGCTTGCAAACAAGCTTCAACACACTTTGATTGTCGCAAAATAAAGTGGTAGGACCCATCTCAAGTACACCCATGCCTATCAAAATGTTATGTAACCATATTGCCCATAGATAGCTCCACTTGTGGTGCAATCAAAAAGAAAATGAAGCCTGAAGTAGACTTCCTATTATCCACAAAACTTGCATAGTCCACATCCATGTATCCATACAAAGAAAAAATTGTAGTCTATTTATATTCTAGGTCATATGCCACTATACCATGGATGTATTTGAAAACACACTTTGCTGCTTCCTAGTGAACAACCTTAAGTTCCTACATAAAACTAGAGAGATAGCTGACAACATAGCTGATATCGGGCTTGGTATATGTCAAGTAGATGATGTTTACTCACAAGAATGAATTCCAACGTACTATGGGAGTAAATGAGAATAACTTACAAAACATAATGCACGTACTAGAACGCAAGGCACAAAATAATCATATTGTCTTTATTGATAGAATGTATGCAAGTACAACCATCTGTACTATAACAGTGTAGCACAAGTACATAACAAAATAGTCTCCAAAATCATACCTTTCATGAACATAATCATAACAACAGTGTCTCCTGACTACATGACTCGAATACATATAGTACACAGGCGTGGTTGAAGGACCGACCGTCGCGTCCCTTCATTACAACTAATTATTTCGTCGGGAACTTAATTCCTGAGACAACTAACAAACATGACAAGTACATAGAAAATATTAATATTAACTAAAGTCTTATTTAATTATGACTCACGACCAACCGAGTACACTCTCGGTCGACTACATCATCCCCCCCACAAAGTAGTCGTCTTTCAGACGACTCAAAACCAAAACGGGGGTACAAGAAAATAATTTAAGAAGGGGGAGGGTGAGAGGGGGCCCCTGGGTATAGGGAAGGAGTCGTGGCCGACTATTGTTGCTGGAGGTGCTGGAGCTTCTGGTTGGCTGCCTTTTATCACTCCCGTGCCAACTTCACCATATGTATTACCTCTGTGAGTTTGGTTTGTGTTGCTGCCAACTCCTCCCTCGTACTCGCCAAGTCTTTGTCTTTTCCATTTAACCGACTCTCCCTTTCCATTGCCATACATTGTGCCTCCTCGAGTTGTGTGTCCCTCTCGGCGAACCTCCGCGCCTGTTTTGCCAACTGCCCCTTGAGAGTGGCAAATCTCGCCTTCTTTGAGGCAGTCACCTAAGCCAATTGCTCTTGTGACTTGCGGATTTGCTCTGCTAGCTCCGTTCGACTTTGAGTTGCCTTCGCCAGAGCCCTGTCTCTCATGTCTGCGGCCTCATCAATGGCGAGTGCCTGTCAGCGCCACCGTAAGAAAATGTAATGATAGCATTGCTCCATGCCATGGAGTGCTGTCAATATTTTTCCATGCCTCCCTCCCGCCTCTTGGTTGGCGGAGTCACCATACTTCTTCCCCGATGCCCTCCTTGTGTGTAGGACCTGATTGGACTGGTTCTCCTGCTTCGTTCCGGTGCCTCTCTTGCACTCGGCCACATACGGGTCTTCCTCACATCTCTTCTTAGCGTCCTCTACACCTCGGGTCTCCTGGGATTCATTTTGGTACTCCCTCTGCCCTGGGGTCTCTGGCTTGGATCCTCCAATTCTTAGCCCTTCGCCATCGTCCGATATGGAAAACTCCTGAATGCGTCAAATACCGCTCTCAAGCTCTTCAATTAGTTCATTTTCATTTTCATTAATTCTATATCTTTCTCTGCTTGCTACGAATGGTGTCCCAAAGGGTCCTTCATCCTTTTCCTTGGCAAGGTTTTGGTGTGCTCTTGCAACAAATTGGTTTCGTTCATTGATAGCTTCATTGGTTTCTTCAGCAATTTCTTTTAATCTTCTCCATTGGTTTTCTTTCTCTTGTAATCTGAGTGATCGTTGTACCTTCTCTTTTGGTGTTTCTTGCCCACTTGGTACTCAACTCTTGTTCTTATTGGGTTGTACAGGCATTAATGGTTGGTCGTACGATCATTGATTGTCGGGAGTACGCCTTCGGCTAGTATCACGTTCCTCTTTCTCCTGCTTGGTCCTTTCCTCATACCGTTGTAGTATTTGTTGTCTTCGACGCTCTTGGTTGTTCTCTGTGCGAAGATCTTGCAGGATGATGAAATGGCATGCTAGCATCCTTGGCAATCGGTTGAGGAGATGGTCGACCTTTGGGTTGACGTGCAGTCTGTCCCAGATGACCGACTGGGGGATCTCTCGGTTGAGAGCCTCCCTTGGTACGTGCTCCCTCAACGAAATGTCCCACTGTTTGACAAGGTCCTGTGTCAAGTCATCTTCTCTTACCTCGTTTGTTTGTATGGGTTCTTTCGTCGGCTGACCCATCACAACACCATTCTACCGTCGGGTGATTGTCCCAAGTTCACTTCGACAATGGCGCCAAATGTTTACTCATGGGAATGAATTCCAACGTACTATGGGAGTAAACGAGAATAACTTACAAAACATAATGCACGTATTAGAACACAATGCATAGAATAATCATACTGTGTTTATTGATAAAATGTATGCAAGTACAACCATACGTACTATAACAATGTAGCACAAGTACATAACAATATAGTCTCTAGAATCAAACCATTCACGAACATAATTATAACAACAATGTCTCTTGACTACATGACTCGAATACATATAGTACACAGAGGGTGGTTGAAGGACTGACCGTCACGTCCCTTAATTGCAACTAATTTTTTCGTTATGAACTTAATTCCTGTGATGTACCGTGCTCACTGCTGATTTGATTTCACTTCGTTTAAAGGTCTGATTTTTGGTTTGTAATCTGCTTTCTTGTTTTTGGTGTTTTTGTGGTTTGATGCCAAACGATTTTAATAAATTTCTTACAACCATATGCATATAAAAATTCAGATTAAACTAACTTATAAAAAATAATGCAAAGGAACTCAATACACTAGTTAAGAGACCTTCTTCATTCACAAAGAGTGCTAAAATTACATTCCTCTTACATGCTTTTGGAATGAGACATCTTTTACAACTAATGACAAACTTGCAGCCAAGAATGCACTGTGAACAGTGCTTGCTACAGTACCCGCGCCCATGAAATTGCTCATACAAATTTAAATACAAGTTTCTCCTACCAATTTTTTGATGGAATGTCTTCTATTGACAGGGGCGCCCACTTTAGGAGAGAAAACAGCCACAAAGGAAAGGCGTTTTTTTTTACTTGGTGATGATGAAACCCTTACTTGATGGCGGCTGGCTGTAGGTGGTCAAAATCAGCATCCAACAATCTTCAAAAGCAAGCCACGACCTCAAAAACGTGAATGGAACTTCTAGCAGCAATTTCCCTTGCAATGGATGACTTCTAACACTAGAAAACAGCAAGATATGGCTCCCACGAATCAAGCAAAACTCAGATCTGCACTTTAGGGTGGTCTTTCACACCTTCAAGATGTGTAAAATCCTAACTACAAGCCCCAAACCAGGCTTACCCACTGCAGAAATCAGGAAACCCTAGTTTCCTTCTCTCCCAAACTCCACACTTCCAAACTTCAATCAGCAAATATCATCAAGCATAAGGGGGTCGAACTTCACTTCTTCCTTTTATAATTTCTCATTGAAAACACTATTCATTAAAATGGCACTATTCACTTAAGTTGTTTCTTTTTTCACTTTATCAGTGAATAGTAACAGCAAAATATAAAGTGACCCCTTTAACAAATAGACACATGGTCCCCAAGCCTGAGTAAGTGAAATAAGTGGTGATGAACAATATTTTAAGCTCCAATTACACGCCAAACGCGCAAATTCACCACGTCACCGACTCCGGATACCAAATAAGCAAATTTCCAACCAGGTGCCCGGACAGGTGACCCTCTAACCAGAACCCTTAGCCTACGAGGTTCGACATAATAGGCTAATCCAATGACTCTGATGCTTGCGAAATAATGGGGACATTACAATTCCCGAGACAACTAACATGACAAGTACATAGAAAATATTAACATTAACGAAAGTCTTATTTAATTATGACTCACGACCGACTGAGTACACTCTCAGTCGGTAGCATTCACCTAAGGTGATGGATCATGGTGAGAAAGTTGCAATCTGGTCTCTATGGGGGTTGATATAGGATTGCAATCTTCCATTCGAAATTTCTCGAGCAATGTTTTGGCATATATCATATGAGAGACAATGGATCTGATTCTTCTGTTGCCACACTTCAAGTCTAAGATGGTCATGTAGGTGCTCGAGATCCGTCGTGTCGAATGATCGTTTGAGATTATTCTTCGTTGCATCAATCATCTATGGAGAACTCTGTGTGATGACCGGATCATTGACATATACAATCAAAGTGACAATCTCCCCCCCTCACTCTTTGAGATAGAGATTGGGATCATAGGGATTCCTGATGAATCCATGATGAAGGAGATGCTCATCAATCTTGATGCACCTGGCTCGAGGAGCTTGTTTAAGACCATAGAGATATTTGACAAGTTTGCACACTTTGTGTTGCTAGCCAGGTGGAATATATCCCTCTGGTTGAGTCATGTAGACTTCTTCTTTGAGATCTCCATTAAGAAAGACACTCTTGAGATCCGTCTGATAGATGATGCAAATAGTCTTGATTTTTGCTATGGGGGCAAAAGTTTCATCATAGTCAATACCTTCTTTTTGTGCATAGCCTTTAGCTACAAGTCGGGCCTTGTACTTGTCAGTGCTTCCATCTACCTTATATTTGATTCTGAAAACCCATTTGTATCCAATAGCTTTCTTCCCTAGAGGAAGATCAACAAGTTCCCATGTATTGTTCCTTAGTAGTGCTTGATATTCTACATCCATAGCATCTTTCCAAGGTGGTGATTGAAGAACTTGTTGTATTGATTTAGGTTTTGAATTCTGAATATTTGTACACACAAGGGCCAAATTTACTTCCTCACAAGTCTTGCTACAAGTTTTGGGCCCAATGATAGATGTATCTACAAGTGCATTATCTTTCACATCCTTCATTGTGGGTTGATACCACTTAGGTAGCTTTTTGTCTGCAAAAGATGAGGATTGAGTGGTGAAAGAGGGGGAAACTCATCCAATGGAAACCAAGTTTGTGCTTCATAAAGTTCCTCATCATCAGGTTCAAAAATTCTCGATGTTTGAGAACTAGTAGGAGATTGTGAGGAAGAGATGGTGCATCTTGGTTCTCAATCAAATTCAACATCCCTACTATTGTACCCTTTTTTATTGCATTCATTAGCGGATATCCTTTTGATTTTGAGTTGTATCCAAGAAAAATACATTTCGAAGATTTGTTATCCAACTTATACCTTTGTATCTTGGGATCATGCATGAAAGCTATACACTCAAACACTCTTAGATGTGACATGGAGGGCTTTTTCTTGGTCCAAGCTTCTTTAGGTGTGATGTTTCAAGCACTTTGGTGGGTGCTCAATTCAACAAGTACACTGCTATGTGAACCACTACAAACTAGAATGCAGGAGCAGGATTTGCATCCTTTAGCATACATTACACTATTTACATGATAGTACAATTATGCCTCTTAGCAACATCATTGTATTGAGGCGTAAATGCAGTGGGCATTTGTCTTTTTATCCCATGTTTTTGTAGATAGTGGGAGAACTCCCTACTCATGAATTCCCCTCCTTGATTTGGGCATAGGGCTCTGTGAGATAAACTTGAAGACCTTTTGGCAATGGCTTGAAATTCTTTGAATTTCTCAAAAGCTTGATCTTTGTGAGCCAAACAATAGATCCACATTTTTCTAGAATAGTTATCCACAAATAGTAGAAAATACCTAGCATTGTTATGACTTGCTGGCATAGGTTCGCATCGATCAGTATGAACTAATTCTCAAGGACTTGAGGCTCTATTTTCTGCAGCAAGAAAAGGATCCTGGTGCTGTTTTCAAGCAAGACAATGTGAGCAAATAACTTCTATTTTCTGAGGGAAGTCCTTTCACAATATCTTACTCAATGCAAGAAGATAGCCAAAATTGAGGTGGCCAAATCTTTGATGCCAAAGAGTAGTGGATGCATTAGCTTTTACTTCAAGGGCCTTATCTTCATGTTTGACATCAACAAGTTGAAACATTTTTTTGATGCTTGAAGCATGAGAAACAACTTCATTTCTAAATTTATCTCTAATGAGACAAAGTTTCTCTCCATTATGATGGTCAAAATTCAACTTTCAAGTTGTGCTCAAGTAACTTATTAAGAGAAGGTTTTTTGTGACCCTTGGAACATATAGAACCTTAGTAAGTCTACATTTGTGAGTTTTGAGGGGCAAGGAAATATCTTTAATTCCTTGAACTTCATAAGATGTATCATCTCCAAGGGATACTTGCCTAGATGAACTTGATGGAGTGAGATCACAAAACCACTCTTGTTCATTTGTCATATGTTTGGATGCACCAGAATCAACATACTAGATTGAAGTACCAAAAGTGGAAGCTTGAGTTTTTGTAGCATATAGAAATTCTTCATCATTTGAGTCACTTGTTGATGCAACATTGCCATGTTGATTATTAGGCCTTTTCTACCAACGAGGATTCTTCTTTTTGTCCCCCTTGAGAAGGTTTATGTGGCTTTCTTCGATCGGATTCACTATCGACATAGGAATTGTATCAACAGTCTTGTAGATTGTGTCCCTTTCTTCCACAAATGTGACTTCTTTTTCTTTGTAGAAGTGTTTTCCTACTGTGATTTTGAGGAACTTGTGGACCACTTTGACACTCATGTTGTTTTTCCCTTCTACTTTGATGCGAGGGCCTAATTGTCTTGGGAGTTAGAAGTCTCACAATGAATTGCTTCTTCTTGTTCAAGCAAATTCACTAACTCCTTAAAAGATGGCTTTTGATTTAGCCACATTGAGACAAGTGATAGATACACATAAGGAAGGGAGTAGAGATCTCAAGACAATAGGCACAAGAGATAAAATTGATACATCTTCCCCTAATTCTTGTAGTGATGTCCTAATCTCTACAACTCTTCTAAAGAAATTCTCTACTTTTTCTCCACTTTGCATTTGTAGACAATGTAACCGACCTTGTAAATGAAGAATTTGATTTTGATTTTTGGCATCCTAAACTATTTTGAGACAATCCTAAGCATCTTTGGCAGTGGTGGCTATGTGAATGTGTGGTTGAACCTCATTAGAAATTTCAAACAAAAAAATGAGTTTGGCCTTGTCAAATCTGGTTTGATTAGCACCATTATGTGTAGGTTTGGTGATATTTCTAGATATAATGTCCAATAGGGCTTCAAACTCAAGTTGGGTTTGTAGTTTTGTTCTCCAGCCATCATAGTTGTCTCCTCTCAAAAGTTGAGAGTTAGGAAGCATGATTTTGGGTGCATTGGTAGCGCCATTATTTTAGTTTTGAGGACCCTTATCTCTTCAAATGGAACCCTTATATCTCGGAAGTTCGGTTTTAGAATTGTGTTATTTTTCAAAAATAATAATGTTTGTCAAAACTTTACAATATTGCTTCAAAGAAAAAATAGAAATGCAATAAAATATGATTGGAACTATATTAATTTGCAATTTTAGAATAGAAAAAAAATTTAAAATATTTTAATTATTTTCTATCCTAATGTTTGATAGCTTCCAAAATATTAGTTTTTTTTTTAAAATAACCAACAGTGAGACAAATGAGAATGAAAGCACCATTCTTTTGGTTGCACTTATTCACTTCCTACATCTTTTCCACATGTCAATGCCTTAGGACTTACAACGCCTTATATTCTCCACATGTCAAGGGCACTCAAACAATTATTGGTGGGTGATCAACCAAATCTCAAAATGTTCTATTTAATTGGAACAATGCAGAGGTCCAACAGCTCTTGCACAACTCCTTTAGATCAACTCTTCTTGTCTATTCTTCATCATAGATAACCCACTCAATGCTTTGCTTGATTCTGTGTAAAACATGATGATTCACACCATGCCATAAGAACTTTTCTATGGTGATTGCATAGGTGGAATGGTGATGAAATCTGGAGTCATGGATCTTTGTTGCTGCTCTTTCCTATCCTTGCGCTGGCCTTTTCAATGGTTACTCCATGTTGCATCAACACTTCATCAATTTCTCACGCTGCCCAGTAGTTAAACAATGGTTTATTTGACCTATCAATCTCATGCCTCAAAATTTGACGTGATTTTTTTTGCATGCGTCTTTCTTTCAACGGCAGTCTTGCCACCTTCATACAATGTCACACACCAATCTCCTTTGATATGCTTCATAGGTTAATTCTTTGCAGCTTGATGTTGGTCCTTGCCCTCAACAGACATTCGTTCAACACCTCCACTACCTCTGATTGCAAACCCACTATCTTCCTCTCCTTCGTATTAATTCATGGAATTTTCTATCATACACAGGCATGGGTTTGTATAGTGCTCTGATAACGTATTGAAACATGAAGCCAATGAATGATTTGGATTGAATGAAAATATCAATATATACAAAATAAAGTTATTAGAGATGACAGAGTTATTAGAGATGATATATGCATAGCATTATATTTAGGCTATTTGGATATCCTCCCCTACAACCTCTCAATAATAATATGGCTTTTTGCATTGAGCCTTTTCTGTAGGTTATTGATATTAAAAGAGTATATAGTGTGATAGAGGTGGTTCTCTTTTGGTTGCAAGGTTTCATTGCCAAGAAAAATGTGGGGGAAGGACACACGAGTAATTTTTCCGTGGTGTCTCAATGGTGCTTTTTCTTCTATAATCTCCTTTAAATTTGGATTTCTTGTTGGGTTGTTGGTTAGCTGACATTTGTTATATGAGCCTTTTGGCAGGCCTGAAGAGGCTTCTGGTTTCTAGCATTCAGATAAACTGGTAGTGTTTTGTTTTGCGTAGTTACATATGCACATTACAAGGGTCTAAAGATACACTGGTGGGGCTTACTGTAATTCGATCCCCTGTATGCAGCTCTTTTTAGACAATAGTTTCTCTTGAGGTACTTTTATAGGTCTCTGTGGTCAGTCCTATGCGGACCTATTTTATAGTCACCGTGTAGTTACTCTGTCTAAGTTAAATTGTTTTATCATTCTATGTATGTGGTTGTGCTCATTATAGATATACAGACAGAGTCTCTGGTGATACATATCTTACTACAATTAATATTATTAATTTTTGTTTTCTTACGAAAGATGATTAGAGAATTTTATTTCAATCTTTTGAAGGATGTTTTACCTTTAGCATAAGGTAGTCAAACAGTGTATTTCATAATGAGCCCTGGGGGCAGAGCTTAGCTATTAAATAAGGTGTAAATACGTTTCACTGTAAATTTTCTGTCTGTTGACCATATGCTCCATTTCTGATACTGCAATGTAGGTATCCTGGTATTTTAAATTATCTTGAAATATTTTTTATTCATTCTTTGTTGATATATGCAAATGACTATATGTCCCTGCCAAATTTGAATTAAAAAATGTGTAGAGTTGTATGTTTAGATCAATTTGATTTTTGATTGTTTAAAAAAAGATCTTTTAATCAAATATTACAAGGTTAAATATGAAGAAAGTTGTTGAATGAACTAGCTAATTAATGACTTACTGCCATTTGTCTTGGAAAGGTATATGTATGGCAAGCCAGCCATCCCAGAAGCATCTTCTGAAATCTCTTCTAAAATTAAAGATGACTTGAGAATGCTTAAGAGAAATGATGACTGGGATGCTGCTGTGGGACTTCTTCTGAAAGCAGGTGATTCCACTGCTAATAACGTGAAGCGCAATGATTGGTATCGCATACTACGTGGTCTTGAAATAATTGAGGTAATTACCATAATCCTTTTTACCCTTTTTTTGATTAAGATGCTACATTTTTATGAATTTTTTTGATCGTCCATAAAACATCTGCACCAGCAGATTGCAAGCATACAAATTAGTGATACGCTAGAGGGGCTCGAGATATTTATATTCTTTTTGTATTGAGTGTTGGTATTTATAATATTTTGTTTATTTCTTTTTGTGACAGGCTGTGGGAACTCCTCGAAGTTCATTTCCTGTACCATATGACAGTTTTAAACAAAAAGAAGCCTTGATTACAACAGTTTCTTCTGGCAACAACACCCATCCAGAGGATGGAACTGCAAAAAGTTCCTTTACACAGCTAGACTATGAATTTCTGTGCTTTTTCCTTTCTGTTCAAAGAACAGACCTTTATAAAAAAATTGATCAGCGGTGTGAGGAGATGCTCATAGGTAATTTCTATGGCCAAGACTTATCACACAGAGTCAATGCTGAAAATTAGGGAAGGTTGCTAAAAAATTGGGAGTCCAAAATGGAGCAAGGGAAAAGAATGAGCAATTTAAATATCATACACCCTTTGTGTAAGTTCTAAAATATAAAATGTGTTTTGTCAATTGATGGTAGCAACAAAAACTTCTAGGAAGGTTGGAGAGATAGTTGGAAAATAAGAACAGTCACTTTTTACCAAGAATTATTCATCATTCTTAAATAAAGAAAGAGGAAAATTATGCTAATGTCTACAAATAACCAAGCTAGGCCAATGAGACTCAAAAGTGAAACCATTGACTTTTGAGAAAAAAAAATGGAAAATATTATATTAATTTCTGCAAATGATCAAAGTAGGTCAATGGAGTGTGAAGTTACAACTGTTTGCAATAAATTAGATCTAAGGTAGGAGGACCCTAGGCCAGAAAGTAACTGAACACGGAAATAAAAAACCTAAAGCAAAGAAACGAAGCAAGAGCAGGTACACAAAAAGTGGTTAAAACCCCTGAACCATTATATCTAAGTACAAATATTCAAGTGAGGGAATGATACCTCAATGCAGCATTAAGCCAAGGAAGATTAAAATGTGCAACCAAGAGTGAAAATAATGTATCAATTTTAATCACTAAGTATTTGATACACATATGTAATATCAAAGATGGAAGCACCATGTCTAAGTGGTTTTATATTTTAGGCAAGTATCAAACTGATGTTTTGTTTGCAGGAAGTAATGGACTTTTGGCAGAAGCCTCTTGGCTGTTGGATATGGGAATGCTTCCTAACACAAGAATGGCGTCACGTGCAATTGGTTACCGCCAAGTATGTTCTTGCTCATATTTGTCAAAAAAAAAAAATGATTTTAGATAAAAGAATACATAAGTGGGTTGTAATTGGGTCAATCCCAGATGGGCAAGAATTGTGAGATTATGGTAAGTTATAAGCTGTTACATGCTCCAAAAGGTTTGTCAATGGGTAAAGAGGCTAGAGGGTGAAATACTGAAAATCCTAAAGCATTGAATGTATTTAGTTTTCACTATTCTTCCCCCTACTAACAAATTCTTAAAGGTTTTTATGTGCTCAGTAGGTTCCCTTGCCTTGTAGGCATTGTGAACATAATTTAGGAAAAATATTACTACAGTAATGACTACTCATTTGGACATCTTGAGATGACTAAAACCTACAAGGGTCAAGTCCCACAAATTAAAAATCTAATATTTTTTATGGTTCTTGTAGGTTTCCTAAGTATAAAATTAGATGATTGCCAGACATCTATTGCACAAGAACTGAAATAATGCTGAAATGAGTAAGAACCACTCGTTGAATATATGAAACTGCAATTTGTAATTCTATAAAAGGAAATATACATCGATGATGGATATTTGAAACACCAAGGGATATTTTCACATGAGAGCTCCCAGACCATGTTTGAGTTTCTTCTAACACCCTCATTTGACGAGACTTCTGGTACTTGCATCTGAGCATTTCCAACCACCTAAGGGGTATCAACAATGAGTTAACTGCCAAAAAATTTAAGTGGGGCAAGTACATTATGAGCTTAACCTTAACATTAATCAAACATCTTATTTATAACCCTTACCAATTAAAATGCAAAATGTTTGACTGCATACTTACTTAGTGAGTGCCTATGAAAAACATGATAGTGCTCTCATCTACTTAACAATATTGGTTGACATCATCTCCTACACTCTAATGGATACTGAATAATGATGCACAAAACTGGCAAATATCATGGTATTGTGTTAACTAGAAACTCAACGGGACTATAGATAGGGGGCAATTGACTGATTAACTAATCAAAGGTTTCAGAATTACACATCAGTCTTGCATACGTTGATTAAAATAGGAGGGGTTGTGACTTGAGGAGGGAGATTCCTTAAGGAGTGCCTATATAGTTGATCTACAGTCTGATGGAACGGACAATACATTGCTGGAACTTAGATCTTTAAAGGCCAAAACAATTAGTTACAACAATCATAGCATAGATATAATTGTCAAATTGTAATAGAATTAACCTTTAATGGATGTAGATAATAAATATGCTCAAAGGGAGCAATTCAAAGATAAAAGAATCAAACATTTTACTAAATTGAGAGGTATGTGGCATAGTTGCAAGGAGACACATCTCTGACCCCCTGGGATGCATCTTAGGGACTAAGACACATTTCCTATACCGGAGATGTCCTAAAATCCAAGAAATATTCGCCTAAAACAAAAAATGAAAAAGAAAACTTAAATTGCAGTGCATGATATCATTTTTGTCCTTGTTTGCCTATCGGGTGAGTTTATTTCTGAAATATTCCAAACCAATTTTTTGATTACAAAGCAATGCAACACACATTCGTTAGGGTTAGCACTTAAACCAAAACGATGCAGAATTCAACTCTAACCAAGAATGTACACCAGGATCCCAAATTGGGCAAGGTGTGAGCATATGGTCAGAGGATCTCAATGCAATGCTGATAAAGAACTCTAACCAAGAATGCGCCGGATGACGACGAGCATATATGGATCCCTACTAACTATAATGCTGAAAGTAACTTGACACCAAGAATGTGCCTTCCAACCCAAGATGGGAATGGAGCTACCATATGGCGGAGACTCTAATGAGCTACAATGCAATACAGAAAGTAAATAGGCGGCAAGCCGGCCTTTTCCACTTATTCAGTGGGTATTACAAAAAACATGAAGAGAGATATTAGAAATGCTGACAGTACTACTGTACAACTTACAAAGTAATAGGAAGTGCCTGCAAGAATAAGGAATAGAAGCTCTTCAATTGCTGCAATAGTAAATGTGACCTCCACCAAGTTTAGAATGACTTCATAACACCAACCCTTCACCAAAAATGCAACTTACTCAAATCTGATATGACAGACCAGCAGCTTGAATGACAGAACCAGCAACACAGAACCCTACCAAAATGCTCATAACTCTCTCATCTCTCAACCGAATGACTTCAAATCTGATGCAATGACTTCCTATGAAGAAGGCGACCAAGCTGCAAACATGAAACCACACTTAAACCCTAGTAATTTTTAAACACGCTTCCCAATGCACTCTAAGAGGGGCGGCCAAGCAAGAAGGGGCGATTTGCTTCTTAAAAATCAAATTCATCATAATAAAATCTGCAAATGAGCTCAAAGGGGCGCCCTGGCATGAAGAACAGATTTGTGCAATACCCAAAATGAAGATATTTTTATTTTCTTATATATGAGCAAAAACAACTTCCAACTACACAGGAATAGCAACTCTAGAATTTGATATAAAAGCAAGAACTGAACTCCAAAAGGCTAGTATCAGAGCTACAATGCAAAATTCTCTCAACAACAAGCAAACTTCTCCACTAGATGCTATCTCTCAAGCATGAAGTCGAGCCAAGGCTAGGAGGCATTCATTCCTCGAAGCAATTCCAACACCATTTCGGCAACATAACAATATTCAAGACATAAGATGAGAAATGAAGAGCAACTGCCTCCTTATATAGACCCATTGAGAGAATCTCTAGAAACCTCTAGAAGGTGCGCCCCACTTCAAGACCTTTTTAGGTTTTTGACTTTGACTTGGCTACTCCTTCAAAATGGCGTACCTTTTCTTTAGTGATAAAAAACACTTTAAAATAAAACATAAACTTCTCCAAAGGTTGGCGTCCAATTTCTCTTAAGCAATTATTGACTTTAGAAATATAAAAATATTTCCTGATGATGCGTCCACCCATGAGGTCCCCTTTTTCAAAACAACTTAAAGTCATGAAGCTAGGCCAAGGGGTTATAATATTAAAATATAACATTATTTTAATTAAAATACTTATCTCTCCAGAAAAAGCATCAAGAGGCCAAAACAACCATACCAACTGAACTGACTGCAAAAGGAGGCCAATTGAACTAAAGCCAACAGGACCATTGCCAGAAATAGAATTTACTAAAAATAGTAAATTTGGAAAGTTGCTCGGATCAAAGTGCATGCGATACCATTGCGAAGCTTTCTGAAAACCCAGAAAGAATCCGCAATCCGCAATCCAAAACTCCGAGATGTAGCCGTCATTACTTACTAAAAATAGTAAGTCCAGAAAGGTTGCTCGACGCAGTTGCATGTCATACCTCTGCGAAGCTCTCTGAAAACCCAGAAGGAATCCAGAATCCAAATAGCCAAACTCCTACAAGCAAAACCCTGAATCTTCAAGAGAACCCACCAAACAGTCGGAAACCCTAATTCTGCCTTTGACTAGCCGACAGCACCCCGGGGATAGGCCATCAATCACTGAAAAGTGTAGTGCTAAAAATGGGGACATTACAATTTCCCACCATCTTTGTTGCACGACCTTATTTTCACCTGTCAACTGTATTTTTCCACGCAACCAAGGATACCTAATAGCTTTTTCTGGCTAGACCTACGGGAGTGGGTGTATAGTAGTAATTGAAATGGTTATCCTAAATTCCTTTCACATTTCACTTGATACTAATATTTTCAGTTTTAATGTTAGCAAATTAATAAATTATATTAAAAAAATGGCAAATTAATAAATTATATTAAAAAAAATTGCATTTCCATGTACCCTCCGTCTCCTATTTTTCAAGAATAGACGTACCGATATTGGTACCAGTCTCCTGCACCAGTACCAATACCGGTCTCCTGACATCCTTGGTATGTTGTTAGGTACCTAGGGATATGATATTATAATGTATTTAGGTGGATGGAGATGTTGACATGTGGTACACATCCCTTAAGTTAGTTATATTGGGTCATGTTGACAACTTGTATAATTAATTAAATTAAGTGATGAGTAAGCCTTTGTTGGGATTGTTGTTATGTGCCCTTTCCAGATGCAAGATAATTAAGTGCACCCAAGCCTATTATTTTATTTTTCATAAGCTTGGGTAAGGTGAGGGAAAATAATTTCTAAGTAATAAGTTAAAATTGTCCTTAGTCACTTTATGTAGTATTCCACCCCTCTTCACGGAATGCTTACACACAATTTCAGGTCTCATTTTTGTTTTTGGTTTGTATTTCTTCCCTTGTTGTTTTTGAGTTTATTTGCCAATAATGCTAAAAAGGTACTAAAAAGCATATACATATAGTGGAAACTCCAAATAAACTAAACTACTGAGATAACCTTGAGTAAATTGCTCAATTTAGAAGTCAAATATGATTTTTTCATCATTACATGATAGGATACATACAATAGATGCTTAACATCAGATTTAAACTGAATACAGAACATACCATTTTAACTTGCAACCATACAACACTATGAATAGTAATTTGCTACAGTAACAAACCCCAATAAATTGCTCACTCCACCTGAAAGCCAAACTTCTCCAACCTAAATCCGATATGGGAAGCTTCCTTGGACTAGGGCGCCCCTTTTTGGAAAGATAGCAGCCTCTTAGAAGAGGCGTTTTTTTCCCCCTTTTGCTGATTAAACCCTCAAGAGAGGGACAGCTGGCTGTAGCTCTTCAATTCAGTCCAAAAACTCTTCAAAATGCAAGCAGCCCCTTAGCAAACAATGATGAAGTCAATGGATGCCAACCCCACTTAGGCATCAGCTCAAAAACATTGCCAACAACTCCTAATGTCACCAAAATTTGCATTCAAATTCAGCCCGGCAACCTTAAGGTGGTGTTTCACACCCTCAAGCAGCTCAAATACGAAGAACCAAGCCCCCTCAGGCTTACAAACTGCAGAAATCAGGAAACCCTAGTCTCCCTCTTCCTCCAAGTCAAGCTCCCAAATGCCAAATGAAAGAAAAACACTATGCCAAGATGGGTCGAACTTCTTCTCACGGGAATATATCTTTTTTACAAAGAAAACACTATTCATTAAAATGAACACTATTCACTTTAAGTTATAACTTTTTCACTTTTTAAATGAATAGTGCCAAATAAAAATAAAGTGCCCCCCCATTTAAAAGACACATGATCCCTAGGCCAAAAAGGGTGAAATAAAAGATAATAACATAATTTAATCACATGCATCATGCCAAACACCGTAATTCACCTTGCCATTGATCTCCGGAGGTCAACACTGCATTTTGACGACCAAGTGACCGTCACAAGGGACCCTCTATCAAGAACCATTAGCCTACGAGGGTCAACATGATAGGCTAATCCACTGATTACGGATGTTTAGTTAGAAGGGGACATTGCACTTTATATTATAACATTTTAAAACAAGGACAACTTATATGTTGCTTTTAAAAGAGGGTCAATGCTATGTCATTAGGGAAGTGAGCCTAGGGGGTATTTTTATTCTTAATGGTGATCAACATATAATTGTCTATTCCTATGCATAGAACTTGTGATTAATGAGAGATTTGGATCCCTTACTTTGGGCAGATTGGGCATTACAACTGATGAAATCCATTCTCATTCCATTTTACGCCATATTTTAACCTATTTCACACACCTTTATATCCATTCTTATATTCCATTCTCCTGTTAAATCGTACCATTTATGCTGCTTATGATTAAAATACATAAGAGGTAATTAATTAAGTTTTAAGATATGAAAATTAATTATTATATTGTTATTACTAATAGGCAAGTTATTGGAGCTCTTGTTACTACTAAAGGATCTATATCTTATGCTAAGTTACTTAACATTCAATATTAATGTAATAAGAGACATGCTAATGCCAATGCACTATACTCCATTATCATTTGTCTATTCCTCCATCTGTATGCCATTGTAGCTGCCAACTGGATACTGCAACATTTCCTTCCCACGTAATTAATGGTCTCCTACAGCCATGAAAGGAGGACAGAGGATCCACGTAAAGATTTCCATGACATCTACATACATTTCATAGCTCCTCCGAATCATATTCTTCCACAATATCGTGGGACCTTTCCTATTAATGGTGATTTTCTGATGTATGTTAGCAACACATAAATAGTCTATTGCTAGGAAATTGGTTAAGCAATATTGGCCATGGGCCACACAAACATTCACTTGCATTTACAGCTGTTATGTAAAATGGTTTATTTGCCTCAAGAAATAATGGTCACAGGCCATCTCATCCTTCAACAAAACCGTTCAACAAATCTCCACCACAAGAAATTCTGTATAAACTCTAAGCATAAAATAGAAATTTCGTTTTCTATGTAAAAGGCTATATAAGCCATCCTGTATTCACACGGAGGGGGGAAGAATGTATGAAATCGTACTATTTAGAAATTCAATATTGCTCTTTTGAGTTAATCTCGAAAGTTCTCTAATTATTTTCTTCAACCGACAACTAGGAGGAAGGGCACCCACTCTTCACCTATTGGATGAATGTACATATTTTATTTCTGCAAGTGTGTTTTATTATTTATGCATTGTTTGGATTGGTTAAACATTAGAAATAGACATCATAATTTTTGTAGTTGGTATTTAATTTCAATTGGTTTCCATGTTTCAGATTTAATTCCGTGATCTGTATGTTTCAGAGTTTGTTGTAATTTCTGCACAGTTCCTATCTCCTGAATAGAATAGAACAACTTCTGTCGCCAGGAAGTGACAATTCCTGTCACCAGTTTTATTTCAATTTACAATATATTTATTTTTCTAGTTGCACTTCATAACCCCTCATCTCACGACTCTCACCCTTGTGCAGATTGCCAGGATACCTTTCGCAAGTTCACGCCCCCTGATTGACACGTATAGACCAAATTGAAATTCATTATTAAATATCGAATCCATTTCACTCTTTGCCCCAGTTTTGGCCTATCAACAACATTGAGACAGTTCTCGCTACCATGTTGTTTGCTATTTTGCTTCTCAAATTGAAATCTTTAAATTATTTATACACTTCACAACATTTGTTGTCAACATATGTAATGTCCCCTTTTTGGGATAACCATAATTCTTGCCCTGATTTTCTGAAGATATCCTTTTATGAGGTTTAGTGTTCAGGTTATATTCTTTTTCTCCTTTCCCTGGTCAATCATAGGATAAAGACATTCATAAATCTATTCATTTTTCTATCAAATGATCACAATTACTTATAAGGCTCAATAATTGCTGCAAGCATCTTTATTGTATAATCGTGTATATATATATTTCATATAAATATATTTATGTAATTACATACAATAATGTAACTGGAGCAAAACATATCAGCAATGTTATAAGATAACTAGTAGCATGCATGATTTATTATTCCCAATGTCATAAATAAAAAATAGATAACATCAAATAAATAGCATCATGTATGAATTATTATTAATTACACTATTATTTAAATCCATGATGTATTTATCATCATTATTCCAATGTACAAACATTTATCTAACTTATTATTTAAATTCATAAAATAATTATCTCCTTATTGCTGGTCAATTATGCAGATATCTCTATTTCTCCAAGCTACCGTTCTCTAGAACCTCTTTATTTCCAGCCAACCATGCCTTTTCTTTCTTATTCTATTCCCTTCCTTCATATTTCTGCTATGATGATCATGGTTCTCAAGAGCACTTGGATTTGCTGTTCTGGAATATATATGCTAACATTCCTTCAATTCCTTTCCCTTCGATCTCTTTTTATATCTATATATTCAAATGAAGGGATGCATCTTTTTGAAGAGAGGTGTCTATATGAAAAGACACAACCTTTTATTAATACTCAATTGCTGCCTTCCCTGCACTTAATCGCTGTTTTAAAATCTGTTTTCTTTTAATTCCAAGTGTTGCCACAATCATTGCCTTTACATTAAGTCTAGCATTGCTTGTTAATAGATATTTGTAAGAATCGCTGCTCCTTATTAAATCTTAATTACTGCCTATGGAACATATAACCGTTGCTACTCTATAGCATAATGGAATCACTGGCTGCCCAATGTATTCCTTTTAATATAGATTATTGTTGGCGTAAAAACTAACACCTCTGGAGTGTAGGCTTGTACGGACAACTATGCACATTGCGTAATGAGTGCTCTTCAAATTAGGAGGGGAAGCTCCCTCGTTGTGCTGGAATGCGTGGAAAAGAAAAGTAATCTAAGTCCTATCTTTTTGTTCTCAGCTGGAAGAGGCACAAAGTTAAGAAAACCAAGAACATTGCAACTAAGGATTTTCTGGTTTCGTAGATCATTAACTACAACTAAGCTAACTACTTTAAATCTATCTAGTTTCCTCAAGAAAACAGAGCATGAGGAAATGGAGCAGGAATGATTATCTGACGATAAGCCGGGTACAGACTCACAACGTGAAGGCAAGGTGGCACAACTATCTGCTTGTCTAAATAGGCTTATTGGAAACAACAATACACGATAAACTAAGTATAGATTCTCAGCTTGAAGGCAAGGTGGCACAACTATCGGCTCAACCTGAATAAGTTTATTATTCACACACATCATACGATAACCAAGAACAAATTCTCAACTTGAAGGCAAGGTGGCACATCTATCAGCTCAATCTGAACGAGTTTATTCAACACATAACATGAAGGATAGCCAACTAGGATGATAAATTGCATTGGTGAGACACGCATACAATC
>VDFB02392884.1:0-11158 GCA_007258455.2 Sequoia sempervirens | reverse complement strand
TGGCAACATGTGAGGCCATATGGCTTCGGAAGCTGTTAGTAGCATTGTTTGGTCAGGAGCTAGAATCGACCATCATTCACTGTGATAATCAGAGTTGCATAAAACTCTCTGAGAATCCTGTGTTTCATGATAGGTCGAAACATATTGACATTAGATATCACTTTATCAGGGATTGTGTACAGCGTGGATTAGTTCAACTACAGTATATATCTACAGATGAGCAGGTTGCAGACATCTTAACAAAGGCCTTGATGAAAAGCAAGTTTGTCTTCTTCAGGGACAAGTTAGGTGTAGTAGAGAACACCTTCCTCGCTAAGAGGGAGTGTTGAAAGTGTAGCTCGGAAGATAAATCTTCCAGCCTAGAACCGTGTCACCCAGGTTGGATAGATTAGATAAACTTTCCTAATTTTTATCTGCCTTATCTTTTACGCACTTGCCAGTTTGGGAATTCTTTTTTAGAAACAACTTTGTCTTTGTTCTAAGATTAATCTCTGCTTTGTGAATAAGAGATTATAAAAAAGGATAGATGTGTGCATTGTAAATATATAGATTGAAGGTTATTTGCAGGAAAGGACACAGGATCAAAGAGAGGTTGCAGTGAACAAAAGGAGTTGAATATTATCCAAGTTTGCAGTTTCGTTGTGGATGCCAAGTTCTGGCAGTTATTGTAAATTTCTTCTTTTCTGCTTTAATAAAATCTCTCTTTGAATGTTGGTTTTTCCCCAGAGTTAGGGGTTTTCCAGGGTAAATCATTGTGTCAAAGTGTGATTGGTTTTCTCTGCATTCAGTATTTTAGTGAATGGTGTTGTGCATGCTTTAGTTCATTGTTTCAGTCATTTGATTTCTATTATTCAAATTTATTAGAATAAACAATAGTGAATTTATTGTTGGGTTTCACAATGCCAATAAGGGAGACATATTTTTCACACCACTGCATGGAGGAGGAACTTTCTTTTATATATTGTTATATGCCTTCTAATTCTTTTACATCTCATAATGATAATTTACCTCATGAGTAATTGCATAAAGATAGCTTGAATTATGATGTTATTTTAATAACATCTCATCTAAAGAATTTATTCATGCTCCATTTCTTCTTTGTTCATTATGTGGAGATATTTTTTTACTTTTCACCATTTGATCAATTATATGGTCTTTGACACAAAAAACTTGGTTATAATGGTAAAGAGCTTGAATGGAATTATCACAATATATTAGAGCCATTAACATTAAAAGAAAATAAAAAAACATTGCATTATTGGTCATGCACATGGTGACATTTTGCAATGGTTAAAGTACATAAATGAAAATAAAAATATGTAGCATTGATGATTCATACAAATATTGTTATATATCTTATTCATTCATTCAAAAAGATATTAAATTTGACTTAATTTGTGATGATCATCTGTCTTAAAGTGATTCCTTTACGAGCTATAACTTATTAGTGATTATCCAATCCTTGGTGTGTTGATTATCAATATTACATATCATTCACACACACATAGAAACCAAAAACACATACATGATTAAAAATCATGTAGGTAACAATATCAAAAGCCAATAGATAAAAGTAAAACTCATATAGTGAAATTCCCAACATCTAATGTAATTAGTAATATAATCATATCAAGTGGGGATAGGTTACCTCAAAGACCCCTCCCCAATCTCACTCTATACACTAGCCATCAAATTATACCTTATGATCACCATGTCCTATTATTCAATCTATTTGTAAACTTGGACTCATTACAATAATCATATCTTGTAGTCTACCCACCTCCTCTTGAAGGTTGGACATCTCTACCTATGTTTCCCTATTATCTACTTACTCTACTTCCAATGCTTTAACTATCACAATGCCCATTTTCACTTGTAGGTGGTAGCTTGATTGTCCTTGCTTGTGTGTGCTCTAGGCTTGCTAAAAGTCTTTCTTTTTGCACTTGAGTTGCATCCCTCCCTCCATACATCATATCCCTCTTACTCTAGGATACATCCCTTTCCATATATTATATCCATTTTGATTTTTAATGTCATTCACTTAGATATTGATGTATGGTTCACAAGGTTAAAATGTAAAGTGAATTGACAATTTCACACTATATGCTTTGCTAGTATCACATTATCAAGTGTCAATAAGTCCATGGTTAAAGAAATCAATCCTAACCACTCATCCACACTTCCCATATCACATGTGAAACATGTTAAAATATCTTATATAAGCTACTTTTAAAGGTAATAAAATTAACTTGTTAGCTATCATATACCTAGATCATCTCTTGTGTCACCTACTCTTTGTTAGAATAGGGTATGTGGTTAGAGGGGCCTCTCTTCCATCATTATGTCCTCACCTACAACCTATAGATTTTTTTTGCTAATATGCTTGCATCACCTCCTCCCTTGATATATATGATGGCAAGAGGGGCCATGATATTTACCAACATTCTCCATATGTATCTATAAACCTTGCATAATTATTTTCAGGCACACCCATGTAACAAATTATGTCATGCCAATATTTTGAAACCTAAAAAATGAACAAAAATGTCTTCTAAATATAAGCAATCAATTAATGAGAATGCACACGAGCCACCTTATTTACACTTCTTGCCTACTACAATATAATTTTACACGAATCATTATTGACTACTTATCAACACAATTATTAAAATAGTCATTCAAATAAAAATATTTTAAACCAAATTTAAGTATTTTTCAATGAAAAATATTAAAAAACAAAACATACAAATTTAAAATGCAAAGTAATATTTAGACATTGTATCTTTATATAATTGAACATAATATCTATACAATATTTAAATCTACCCAAATAATTAATATGCCATGTATAAATGAATTCAAATGTATTCCATGCAATATATTTTTACCTTTCTACGTATCAATAACTTACCTTCCTAATTATCACCACCTTCCACAATGTGATATTAAATATTGCACGCTCTTCTCACTTGTGTTTTAGATCCATTTTAATAATCCTTTACACAATCAAATACATTATTTTAAAATATATCATTATTTTTATATTATAATATTGTTTAGTTTTATATATTCTACATTAACCTAATATGTTGACTTACTTTTCTAATATTTCAATTATTTTATAATAATTTTTAGTATTCTTTTAATTATATAATTTTAAAATAAATTTATTTTATTATTATAAAACTATTTTCTTCATTAAAAAAAAATTGCAAATTGATGAGATATTATTTAAAAAAATTATTATTATTTTTTAAATAAATAATTTATATGAAAGATTCATATAAAATTAGTGTACTTTCTACAAGTTTGTAGCTCTATCCACATGCAAATAAATTTCAACTATACCACCAATACAAAAAATATAATCAATATCACAATTGAATGCAATGCATCTATGCCGCTTTTAAAATGCTTCATTAAGTGTGAAGACAAAACATATAGAGACCTAGATGAAATTCATGCATTTTCTAGATAAAATGTAATACACTAACATGCAAAAGCATCAATGTAAGAAATTAAAATCAATATCACAACAAAATGCAATGCCTCTACATTGTTGAAAAAGTCGTGGTCAACAATAGATTGCATTGCATCTAACTCTACATTCTATTTCCTAATCGAACACTCCACAACTAGAGCTACAAGAAATCATCATCAATCCATATTCATTTACATGTAAACAAATAAAAGTCAATGATATATGAGAAAATTATGTGTCAAATAAAAGTTCAAAAGTATTGATAACTTAACCAAAATTTTAAAAATTATATAACTTAACCAAACTAATATCACATAATCAAATTCTAATTTCTACACATTCTTCAATGATGGAGACTAAAGATGTAGTCTCATGGAAGGCTTTCATTTAACTTTTCATCATGAAGTAGGGGGTCTCATAAGACTTTTTTTTGGCTATAGGATCAATTATAATATTTTTTGAGTAAGTATGAACTCCTACCTTTTAACTTTTAAACTTAAATGAGTAAATTTTGATGACATTGAATATTTCTTACCCTAAAGAGATTTCATTTTTAGTTTCTCACCAGTGCTATTATTGCATCTGCTCAATATGCATTTGGTATGTAGCATCGACCAATCACAATTTTTTTATTTTAACATATTACTTTTCATTTGTATAGTTTGAATTTTAAAACTTATTTTTTATATTTGAAAATTAACATTTATCTCTTTTTTTTATTCGTGTCAGTAGCTTTATAAATAATTTTATGTTTAAGAAAATTAGGAAAATAAGAAGACATAGATTGATTAAATAAAAAATGAAATATTAAAACTGGCCGTTGGGGGTACATAACCATTAATGCATAGTTAATGCATTAAATGGCATGTGGAGAAGCTAATGGAACCGCTGATGGCTATGTGGTCAGTGTACTATAATTTAAAATAGATTAAAGTCCAACAAGTTTCTATAATTATAATTTTAAAAAAAATTATTATTATTATTTTTTTAATTATTTAAAATTTTAACAAATTATTGTAGCTTAGTTTATTTTTTATAAATTGTTTATTTGTACAAATGTTTTTTTTTCCTTTTATATTTCATTTAGTGTACAATCATTCTATAGTGCAATTATAAGAGAGTATGATTGAACAATATAAAAGTGAAAAATGTGATCATTAATGAAAGATAAAATATATAAATTTTCTATGATTAAAGACATGAAGATTCAAAAGAAAATTCTTCCTTATTTTAAATGATTTCACATAAATTTTAATTTTAATCTCAAATTTTAAAATAGGGAATAAAGGTTGGTTACACTTTTATGTAAGCAATTTTTTACTAATTTATTTATTATTAAATATTTTTATAATATGTTTATTTTAAATTTATTTATAGAAATGAAATTCAAATATTTTAACAAAACATTTATAATAATGTTGGTTTAAGTGTTTTTTTATTGATTTCTTTATTATTAAATAATTTTATAATATATATTTTGAATTTATTTATAGAAATGAAACTCAAATATTCTAACAAAATATTTATAATAATGTCGGGTCTAAAAAATTGCTATTGAGAAAAGTGTTAATTCCTTGTCATAGATGTTGTATTTTAACATGAGACCTTTAAATGCTTTTTAATGATAACATACAAGTCTTACCCTTGCAACAATGTTTCACTCATAGCATAACTAATTGCATCCATCTTTTCCTTTGAAGTATATTTAAATTATGTAAAGTCGGGACTGATGTCATACTTATCTTTTCTACAACTCTTCAAATACACACTACTATCTATTTCCCTATGGAAGTTCCTTCCTTTTCTCATTACGTGCAGGAAATGACAATCCAAACTATTTTTAACGTTGTCTAATTTTGGGTTTCGTAGCACCTAAATGAGACTCTTCTCTTTTCCCTCTTTAAGTGTTGGTTTTTATTCAAAGATCACATGTTTTGATTTTAAGCCTAGCCATTACCAAAACATGAGTAGTGGGTGATATGTTAGTTTAATAACTTATTATTTTTCCATAATCTTTGTGTCTTGCTCATATGTCAATTTAATAACTTCCTTTTCCCATCATGTATCTTACAACTGTGAACAATATTAGAGTTTTTGGATCCTGACAGACATGCCATTTACATTATTTTATTAATTTGCACTCTGTGTTATTGGGTTTGTTGTGAATCTAGCTTGTGTTGGGATTAGTTTGAACTTGGTATAGATGGATTGATTTAGTGTAAAGCTATATAATAGCTCCAAAGTGGAATTTAACTTTGAAGCTTTGTTTTGGTGCTTTGATGGGTTGATCTAACATTTCTTTGAGCCACTTTAATTAGCTTGTGATTTAAGCTTTTCTATGCATTTCTAAACCTTAAAGTTTGAGCAATGTGATAGAAGTTATGATCTTGACAAGTGGGATGACTAAAATTAAATGACTCTAACAACTATATTTAGTCTGCTTCTTTGACAAAACATCTTTCTTTGTTGCTTGCCTAAAAGATTTTGCCTTGAATTTTTCTTTAATCTCCTTTGCATATAGTAACTTGCTTTGTGCTAGAATTCATTGGCCACTAACTACATTTTTATCTGCTTTCTCCTTTGAATCTAAATGCATTACGCCTCCTGTGAGAAACCATGCTTGCTTTCACTCTGTTAAATTTACATAAAGATAAATTTTAAATGGAAAATTAAAATTATTTAATAAATATTGTTAAAAATGTATTAGCTGTTGAACCAAAAGCTCGTAATACTACAAAATTTTATAGGACCATGCTTTAAAACTATTTCTTTTTTTTTTTAGAAAGCCCCCCTCAGAGAGACGGCAATCTAACCATAATAATTTATTTGCCCAATCTTAACCTCTGTAACGTAAAGTCAATTGAGGTTTTATTCTTAATTGCTAAATACAAAGAGAAGAAAACACAAGAAAAGAAAAGTAAACAGTAGTATGTTTATTTCAACAAGTTAGGGTTTCGTTTCTTAGGGTTTGGTGATTCTATAATAATAGGGTTTGCTTGCTGAACAAATGAATCTCCAGCTTAAGCTCTCGCTTCTGGTTTTCGCCTACAGTGTTTGCGCCTTTCGGATGTTTTGTTTTCGGTTTGTGCACGCTCGCTCGTGTGCAAGGCTGATAAACCAGTGTTTTCTTGTCCGTGGCGGTTCATTTTGGTAAGTTTTACTTATGCTTCTGTTTGTTTCTTTTCAAATGAGTTGAATTTCTTTGTGAATGGCGATAAATTAGAGTCACTGGTGTGCTTCCATAGCACATTCAGCGCTGTACGTCGCCTAGAGATAAACGGGCGAAAGCATTGAGGCCCGTTGTTTCTAAATCGGCGGAGCTCGAAATTTGCCCGGAAATTTATTTGTTAATCTGCAGTTTTTTTTTTCTTTTATTGCATCGCTATGGTATTGATTAAATTGTGCTCTGGTGACTCTTGCTCTTGATTTAATGGATGTGTTAAGTCCAGTCAATGTCTCTTTTAGTACATCGCTTTGATATCGAATGTTTCGTGTATTTGTAACATTTGCTCTTGATCTAAGGGATAGAATGAGTTCCTCAAGCGATATGAGGGTCATTTGTTGGCCGGCGATGATACATATCGCCGACATTAGCTGACGACGCGAATGAGTTTCTCTGGAAAAAACACAAAGTTAAAACGTTTTTTCTGATTTCTGTTTTGAACATTATAGGGCAAAAGCGATGTGTATGTTAATACATCTTTACTTTTTATTCCTGTAAAGCTCAATGCATTTACAAATTTAATTACATGGTGTCATCTATATTTTTCCGATAAAGACTGAGATAGGGTATTCGAGAACGGCCGTGTTACATGACCTTTACTAAAAGTAGTGTGAACACCATAGTATGCCTGACTAAATCATGCTAGTCCTTAATGCCATGAGAACACAGATATCATGCAATTGAGTTGTCTATCACTTGTCATCACGGATCACTAGGAACCCCGAAGAATCTTGAGATTGTTTCTCACAAGGACAAATCAGGCAGTGGCTATACAGCCCCGAGAATGCACCCTCGCATCCATGGGTTGCCCCCAGAGATTTTAACCAAACAGTTTGTCACCGACTCTTCCGTTATCCACGCCGGTTAACTATTGACTACACGCCAGTTAGGTAATGACTACTACAGTTCAACGCTAGTATCTAGCTACTGGCAAAAACTTGACACGCATTCAACAGGATTTTTAATAACTGCCTTAAGAAACTAAAAATATCTACGCACTTTCTTAAAAGCTGTGAAATTCATAGAAAAACGTCCTTTCTCCTTTTGATTTCAGGAATCTGGATGTCGCAACAAAAACTTGACACGCATTCAACAGGATTTTTAATAACCGCCTTAAGAAACTAAAAATATCTACGCACCTGTTCTTAAAAGTTGTGAAATTCATAGAAAACGTCCTTTCTCCTTTCGTTTTGAGGGATCTGAATGTCTTTGGTGACAAGCTTATCAAATTATTACACTAGAGGGGAGTAAAAACGGCAAACAAGTAAGAAACAGAGCACTTCTTCTAATTCTAGCGCTTCTTCTAATTAGTTCTTGTTACAGTAGTGATGTTTCTAATTAATTCTTGTTACAGTAGTGGTGTTTCTTTCGCAAACATCAAAAAAATTGGGATGTAATATTTGTTATAAATAAGAGTAATTTTTTTTTGGTTTGTTAGAGTTTGCCTCGGATTTTAGAGCGTTTAGATAATTAGTTTAGATTTTTTTGTTCCTCTTTAGTTTTATTTTTCTCTTTATATTTTCACTTTATTATTAGGGTTTAGGTTTTATTCTTGGCCTTATTTTTTATTGGATTTTGGAGTATGATGCAAAACGTTGAGATACAAAAAATTTACATTATTGTAATCCACAAATAGCTCACTTCATGATCATGGACTGAGGAAACTTTACACTTTTAATTACACATTTCAAAGTTAAAAATAAAACTATAAAATAGAACTTCTAAAAAATAACATAAAAATAAATAATATTTACTACACTTTTTAAAGTTAAAAATTTAACTATAAAATTAAACAAAATAATTGAGGGTGATATAAATTTACACAATTTTAATCCACAAATAGCTCACTTCATGATCATGGACTAAAGAAACTTTACACTTTTAATTACACTTTTCAAAGTTAATAATAAAACTATAAAATTATGCTTCTAAAAAATAATATAAAAATAAATAAAGTTAAAAATTTAACTATAAAATTAAACAAAATAATTAAGGGTGACATTTTTAATAGTAAACTAATAAAATATTCTACCCATTAATTATGTAGAAAATGGGATAATGCAAAAACCTAAATACATTATAACAAGATTATGATTCAACATATAGGTAGCAATTAGATTGATCAACAACTCAAATTACCAAGAAAACAAAAGATGAAAATACAACATGATAGCAATTATATTGATCAACAACTCAAATTATCAAGAAAACAAAAGATGAATATACAACATGAACAACTTAAATTACAAAGAACAAAAAGGATGGCTTAATTCTCATTTTAGGTATATGCCTATATATTTTATAGGCATAGGTTTTAATTTTTGTAGTCAAGTTGTGTACATACCAAAAATATGCTACTAAACATTTAGTGATAGATATTATATGTTAACATATGTAAAATTATGAATATGAATGACAAAAAAAATAGTCTCTTGAAGTCATGGCATTCAACAAATTTGTCGGCGTCAATGTTACTAGTTTAGATTGAACACCTTGGAATTTATTCCTCTTTCGAATTTATCCCTCTAATGAGTAATGTTTTTACTAAAATTTACACTCATGATTTATGAGTTGTTCAAACTCTTGTAGTATTTTCATTTGTTTACCTTTTCTTTCAATCAACTAATTTTGCATAAGTATGAATTTTACCACAAGAACAAGAATCATGAAAAATTATTTTTTATAAGATGTAATGTCTAAAATTCTCAACAACCTTAACAAAAGAAAATGTTTTTTTTATTAAAGCTAGAGTACAAGTTTTTTAAATTATATAATAAATGTCATATTTAAAACAATAGGATTGCCATTTTTATTATTTTTCCTTAAGTCAAAATATTGTTTTAAAGTAATTGGGGTATATTTATTCTAAACTGAAATTAAAAAAATATTGTTATATAAATATTATAAATATAGACCCATCTATATCTCTTAATTATATATTAAAATATATTATGTTATAAATATAGACTCAAAAGTATTGTGCATTTAGTTCATACATTGAATTGATATATCAATATAGTTGCCCTTATTTATTTTTTTTTAAAAAAAGGGTCTACTAACAATCTTTAAATTTATTCAGAATGGTTAGAAAGAATAAATGGAAACCACTCATCGAACTACATGTGCAAGACATTTCCAACCAAGGGAATCATCTCTCAACTGAGGACTTTGAATGGACACTTATTGAGATGATAATGGTTAGATGGACTTATATGTTGCAATCCCTCTTGAAATACTCCCTCATCAAATTGCATGTGCAAGACATTCCCAACCAAGGGAATCATTTCTCAAGTGAGGACCTTGAATGAACACCTATTGGAGATGATAATGGCCAGATGGACTTATATGTTGTAATCCCTCTCAAAAGATTCCCTCACTTTGTCGAAGGAGAAAGATATTTGGATAGTACAAAGACAACATTTATACACAAAATACATACAGAGTACAACATAACAAACCCTACCAACCACACGACCAAGATATACTCAAGGTTTGTGTATATTTAATACAATCAATAAGTATGCCATTTTTTATGTTTGTTTTTTGTTATATCAATGAACTTTTTTGTGTGTGTATAAATAGGTTTGGTGTGTTTTTGGTTTTAAGGATAATAGAAAAAAACCTAAAAGCATTAAAAGAATACAAAGGTTTACCCCAAAAAAGGGTTGCCGTACCCACTTTCATGTTAGGGTCATGCATGGTAAACTACATGTTGCAATAATTAAATACAATGAGTGGAGCCATTGTGATGCAAATGGTGATTTTTGTCATGGAAGGGATGATCTTTCCGGTGATCTAAGGAGTAGTTTTGCATCAAGGTTATCAAGTGAATGTAAATCTTGAATCTTTATTGTTGATGGGTGTGAGGATTGACACAATATCTCAACAAAACTACTTCGACTGTGGTTTGACTGAGATGTTGAATGCTGTTACAATTGCAATATGGTTGGGTAATACACCCATTTGACCATTATTAGTAGTTAGTATTATTTCTTGAACTTCTGAATCCCAAACAACTCGATTGGAAGTGAGTACACGAAGATTTAGGTTCATTTTGTTTCTTTAAATTTCTTTTAAGTTCATAGCCTTTGCGGTAGCTTCATCAATGTTACCCACCAAATAAAAAGACTGTTCGGGTAGACCATCTAATTCTCCGGAAATGATCATTTGAAAACCTCTAATTGTTTCTATTAGACTAACATATTTACCGGGGGAACCAGTGAATACCTCCGCTACAAAAAAGGGTTGTGACAAAAACCGTTCAATTTTTCTTGCTCTTGCCACGATTAAACGATCGTCTTCTGATAATTCGTCTAATCCAAGAATAGCTATAATATCTTGAAGTTCCTTATAACGTTGCAAAGTTTGTTTAACTCCTTGCGCAGTATCATAATGTTCTTCGCCTACGATCGAAGGTTGGAGCATAGTTGACGTGGAATCTAGCGGATCTACCG
>VDFB02392883.1:0-42538 GCA_007258455.2 Sequoia sempervirens | reverse complement strand
TATGTCCCATTCAATTATAATGGAAAAGAGTTTAAAAATCAGATCAATTCGGCATAAGAACAAAGTATGGTGAAGATTTCAACTTAAACATTGATAGAATTAAATCACAGGGCATTTCAAATGTGAGATCAAGAGAACAAGTCAGGTTCACAACTATTAAAGAAAGATTATTCGAGAGAAAGATCCATTTAACAAACAGGTTCATAACTATTCAAGATAGAATCTTTCAATGGACAAGTCTCAAAGATGTTGCATGGAATCGATAACATTAAACTAAAAGTAGGATGATGAATTCAATGAATATGCTAACCCTAGCAGGATGAATTCAAAACGATGTAAGGGGCTTTGCAATGCTAAAGAACTAACATAATTAAAGACACATTACGTGCCTGGAGACGCGAATTCTTCAGTTCGAAGATTCCTTTGACGTCTTCTCTCAATGCACAGGACGTAAGCTACAGGTATTTGAATCTTCACAAACTAGAAATGAATGGCTTAGACGGATTACTTAAGTGCTTAAAACGTTTCATCCTTTCTTATCTAAATAATAGAGATGGAAGCAAAATAATGGCACACGGCTTAGAAAAACCAGACAAAAAATGCCACCCCTAATGTTGATTGGAAGAGAGGAGAGAAAGTGAGTATGAGGTGAATACGAGAGTGAAGAAGAAGGTCTTCCTAAGATTACCCATGGCGAACAAGACTTCCCTGAAAGGCGTCCGCTTGTTTACTCTCTTGGACGTTTCGAAAAAGAAAGGTGGTAAGGGTGGCGGGAATTACCCATCCAACCACTCCCACCATAAGAGCCACCCCCGATTTCATATTCATCGCAACAAAAGGATTGATATTAACATCAACTTAATATTTTTAATTCACTACAAACTTCCAAGGTGCGCTAAGGCTTAATTGTAAGAGACCGGGTGTCTCTTAGCCCCAAACCCTAACTGTAAATACTGATTTTGAGAGTTCTGTGTTTTTTTTGTGTTTTTGAGGTATTTTGACAATAAACAAGAAGCTGCGATTTTGATCTAAAATTGCTTAAAAATTCATAACAAATCTTAAGGCAATAAATATACTTGGAAAATGCTCAGAAGATGTAGGCGCATCAATTTATTAAGTTTCCAGAGCACATACAGTATCAAAAATTGAACATATAATGGAAATACAACTTTATTTCAAAAGAACCTGATTGCTGTTGCAGCCACATGAAAGAATGAAAGAAGATAGTACGGCTGACTCCAGGACATGAATCTCCAAGCACAGAACAAAGAGAAATCTCCAGAAACCCCAAATAATCTCTGAAAGGGTCGCCCCAAATAACTGATGAGTATCCTCTGCAAAACTCTGCCTGAATCGATCAATAAACTCAATTGCAACTTTTGTGTGAAGTCACCAAGTAGACAATCTTCAACTGGTATTGCACAGTCTCAGTATGCCAGATCTTGAAGAGGTATCGTTCTCCAAAATCGTTCGTCTGCTGAAACCCTAGGTTTTGCAAACTTCAATGCTCAGAGCAAAAAGAAGACAAATTGAATAATCAAGACATATGAGTTCGATTTGTCTTTAGCTGTGAATATATAGCTTCTCTTGAAAATTCGACCCAAAACCTCTTTTTAATAATCATTTAAATAAATGATTAAATACGCCCTTTTGACTTAGGAGAAATATAATTAATAATTGGCGCCCATCATTAATGAATAATTACTTATTCATTATGTTAATTTTTCACTTTATTATAAAGTATAATAAATACTTTATAATACGCCATTTATTAAATATTTAAATAAATTAATAAAGTGACTTCAATATAAAGTCAAAAATATTAATTATTTAATTAATCATTAAATACTCCATTATTTCTCCATCATCAAATCGATGAATTCGTCACTCGAAGCTAAACAATCAACGTGCCCCGGGCCTAAAATAGCAAAATTTTCCACCACCGACTTCTAAAAATAGCAAAGTCTCAAAACCACTCAAGGATTCTCACAAGGTCCAACCCAAACAATCAAGTAACAATGAAGCTCCCGAACACCGGGTAACTCGCCTTCAATTGATCCTCGGTGACACATCCGGCCACCACAAGACCGTGATGATAGGCTAACTACATATCTAGTCAGCACACTAGATGGGGACATTACAGTCCACCCCTCCTGAAATTGCTTGTCCCTAAGCAATCTCAACTCAAGATGCTATAAAATATTCTCACTCTCCCATGTAGCATCCTCAATCGACAAGTCCCTCCATTTGATCGATATTCCCTGATCACCCGCCTCCGAAGGTGTCTCTCTCTCATTTCGAGGATGGCCTCAGGTACTAGTATCAATTTCCCTTCGTCATCAAGGGGTGGCAAAACTGGAGAGGGTATCACATGCTGACCCAATGCCTTCTTCAGGCGAGAAACGTGAAACACATTGTGAACCCTGCTATCTGCTGGTAAATCCAACTCATAAGCAACCTCGCCCACTTGTCTGACAACACGAAATGGACCATAGTAACGAGGCTTCAGCTTCTCTGCCCCACTCTTCCGTAGAGTAGACTGACGATACGGCTGCAACATAAGGTACACCATATCACCCACATCAAAGGAACGCTCAACCCTTTTCTGATCAGCATACTGCTTCTGCTGATTCTGTGCCCGCTGGATATTGTCTTTGAGAGACCTCAAAATGTCCTGCTGACTCTGCATCATATCCTCTGCACTCGACACTCTGCTATCACTCAATATCAGGTCCAAAAGGTTGGGCGCCTCATACCCATACAAAGCCTTGAAGGGTGTCATCTGTATCGTCATGTGGTGAGTCGAGTTATAACAATACTCGCTGAGATATATCCACCTCACCCAAGCTCTCTGCTGTCCAACTATGTAATTGCGCAAATAACCTTCCACCCACTTATTGACAATTTCTGTCTGCCCATCTGTCTACGGATGGTAGCTGGTACTCGGTGTCAGTTCGGTCCCACAGAGCCTGAACAACTCCTACCAAAAGTTGCTCATGAACCGACTGTCTCTATCGCTGACTATCGTCCGAGGCCACCCATGCAACCGGAATACCTCTCTGAAGAAGAGCTCTGCAGTCTGCGATGCTGTGAATGTAGTAGTAATCGGGAAGAAGTGTGCATATTTAGTCAACCGATCAACCACTACGTAGATGCAATCTTTACCTTGGGCTTTCGGCAAACCCGTGATAAAATCCATTGATAAACACTCCCACTTCCTGTCAGGTATCGGAAGTGGCTGGAGCAATCCAGCAGGATATGTGTGTTCCTGCTTGTTCTGTTGGCAAACAGAACACTCTCGAACATACTGTAAACATCGCCAGCCCTTCAAGTAAACCGCCCGAACTATTTTATATGTCTTCTAGTACCCGGATGGCCCTATAGGAAGATCATGAAAGGCTCTCAAAATCAGATCCTTCACCTAGAGCCAGAACTGTAAAATCCGCTTCATTGTAAATGATCAAGTCATCTACACAGTGTACCTATCGCCCTCGCCTCGTCTCGCTATTAACAATGCTAGAAGCCTGCGGGTTCTTAGCATACTCCGCAATAATCTGGTGCCTCCAATCCTCTGTGATCTGTGCCATGGCATTCAACTGAGGTCTGCGAGACAAGGCGTCAGCTATGACATTCTGCTTCCCCTTAATGAAGGTGATGTCAAAGTCATACGACTGCAGTTTGCTGACCCATTTTTGCTGCCTCTCATCTAGGTCTCGCTGTCCAAGGAAGTGTTTCAGGCTATTGTGGTCTGTACGAACACTGAATTTGCTGCCTACCAAGTATTACCGAACTTAGCCAAAGCATGCATAATGGCTAACATCTCTCGTCAGAATGTCAGGAACCTTCGTGACCCCTGCTTTCTCAAGGCCGTTATTAGGGTGTCTCTCCTACATCAAAACGGCACCAATGCCCTCTCTTGAAGCATCGCAAAACAAATCAAATGACTTCGTAAAGTCAAGCAATGCTAGCACTGGACATGAAGTCATGATCACCTTAAACCTGTCAAAGCACTCCTGCGCCTGTGGTGACCAAGTAAAAGCCCCCTTCTTTGTCAAATCAGTAAGGGGTGCGGTGTGACGTGAGAACCCACTAACAAATCTCCTGTGAAAAGCACACAACCCAATGAAGCCTCTAAGTTGCGTAAGGTTCTCAGGTACCGGCCACTCAACTATAGCTCGGACCTTCTCAGGGTCCATACTCACTCCCTTGGCACTGATGATGTGCCCCAGATACAACAACTCCTCCATACCTAGCTCACACTTAGATTCCTTGGCATAGAAAGACTCATCAGCCAAGATACCCAAAACTGCGTCTAAGTGAGCTAAATGCTCCTCCCATGACCTGCTATATACCAGAATGTCGTCGAAGAAGACCAATACAAATCTCCTCAGCTGAGAACTGAAGACCCTGTTCATAGTAGCCTGAAAGGTGGCAGGTGCATTGGTTAGACCGAAAGGCATAACCAAGAACTCGAAGTGACCGCAATGACACCTGAAAGCGGTTTTCTCAATATCCTGCTCCCTCATCTGAATCTGGTGGTACCCGGATCTCAAATCAATCTTCGTGAAGAAGATAGCACCGTGTAACTCATCAATCAACTCATCGATGCGTGGTATAGGGTACCTGTTCTTAATTGTCCTCTTATTGAGATGTCGGTAGTCTATGCACATCCGAAGTGATCCATCCTTCTTCTTCACCAATACAACCGATGAAGCAAAGGGTGACTTGCTAGGTCTAATATGCCCCATAGCTAACAACTTGTTGATGGTCTTCTCTATCTCATCCTTGAGTCGTTTCGGATGTCTGTAGGGTGTGATCATAACGGGCTTTGCGCCTTCCTCCAACTCAATGATATGCTCAGTGCCTCTATCTGGAGGTCTACCAGGTGGAATGTCGCTAAACACTTTGGAGTGTTTAGTCCTCAGTATCTGAATGTCGGGGTGGTACTCACCCTTCTGCTGCTCCTGCTGGGCTGGCATCAACATGCACTCTGCTGCCCAGTCAACCATATCATGACGAATGAGTCTCTCCATCCGCCTGAACGAAACCATCCTCAGATTACTATCTCTAATGGCCTTGATGACATGAGGTCTCCCATCAACCTTGAACTTCATCTCCATGTCTCGCAAATTGAGTGTGAACTCACCCAAATCATGCAACCATGCCATTCCTAACACCACATCAGTATCTCCCATATTAACAACATAGAATTTAGTCTTGAACTCATAGTTGTTCAGTCGCATTGGAAGATCAGTAATCTTTCGGTCACATCTAAGGGTGTACCCATCAGCCACCTTGACTAGAATACCCTCAAACGCCTCTGTCTGAATGCCACGTCTCTCCACCAATCGTGCATCAATGAAATTATGTGTAGCACCCGTATCCAGTAAAGTGATCACCTTCTGACCTGCTAGGAGCCCGCGAAGTCTAAATGACCCATCTCTCTGAAGGCTAGTCAAATGGGCTTCCTGTAGCTTCCTTCCTCCTTCGTTTTCACCCTCATTTTCGGACCTGTCATCATCTGAATGCTTGGAATCAGCTTGCTAGTCTGACAGATCAGATTGCTCTTCGCCCTCATAAAACCATTCCATCTGATTGTTTTTGACCTTGGGACGAAGTGGGCATACATGTTTTTCATCGTAGGGTGCCTTGCACCAGAAACACAATTTTTTCTTCCGCAATTCATTCAGTGTTTCTCTGTCAAAGGGTGGTGCATTCTGTTTCTTAGGATCTGGTGGATCCCTCCTTTTGTCAAAGGGTCTGTTCCTATCAAAAGACCTATTAGGCCTCGTGTAGGGTGTCGAACCTGGAGTGAACTTGCTGCGAGGTGCTGCCAGCTCCATGTTCCGTGCCTTCCTCATGGCCTCCTGAAGGGTAGGAGGATCAAAAGCCTTGACCCACCCTCTCATAGGCTCTGTCAAACCCTCAACGAAGAGTATAATGAGTCTCCGTTCTGAAATGCCTGTCACCATGACTGCAACCCTCTGAAACTCACCAATATAAGAATCCAGACTACCTATCTGTCTGAGCTAAGCTAGCTCCCTGAAGTAGAGTTCCGGATCCTTCTTATCAAAGCGCTCTATGAGCCTGCTGGTAAACTCCTGGTAAGTATTGATTGCATGATGGCCAAGTGTGTACATGCCGTGATGCCACCAATCATGCGCTAGTCCATCAAGATGCAAAGTAGCAAACTTAATGGCCTCGTCCTCCTGCATAGGCCTCAGTGATAGATAGTTGTCCAATTTCTGGACCCAAGACCTCGCTGACGTCTTATCAGAACCATCAAAGTATGGCAAGGTGATCTTGCTAACTGCATATTGCAAATCCCTGTTCACCTGTGGCTGTGGCTGCTAATGCTGAGGAGCTCTACGGTCAAATCTGCCTCCTCCTCTAGGTTTATGAACATCCATAAACTCATGAAATGATAATGCCTGCCTGATCTCAGGTGCCAATGATAGGTACTCATCGTGAAACCTAGTCACATCTGCTACTGACATGCCATTATGTGACTGAAACTCCTGATGCTGCCCCTGCTGCTCTGCCCCTGGAGTCGGAGGTGGGGTCTCTCTGGGTAAGAATGTAGGCTGTCTAGGCCTACGCTCTTGATAGATCGGTGACAGCTGTCGTGGTGTTGATGCCAAAGGCTGATCCACTCCTGCAGTCCTGCTCGACTGTCCGATCTGGATATAGTGCGGCTGGGATGGAGTATACTGCCTGATAGTGCCCATCAACTGGGACATCATGTCCATCATATTATCGTGCCTGCGTCTGAACTCCTCCTCAGTAATATCACCCTCTGCATGTGCTTTCCCTGAATTCCTAGCTGTCTTTGTAGGGATCTCATGGTTTGCCATCAGGGTTGCAACACTGTTCTCGTTGCTGTTGGAGCTAGATCTGTGAATACCCAATACTCCTGACACTGTCTCACCTTCAAGAATTGGTGGACCTGTCCAATCCTCAACTCTGCCTGTCCCTATACCCTTAGTATAATGAATGATATCTCTACTCATGAGAAAGCAACCAAAAAACACTCTGTAAACTGAAAAAGCAACTGAAAAAGCACAGGATGGCAGGAAATCTGTGCTCTGATACCACTGTAAGAGACCGGGTGTCTCTCAGCCCCAAACCCTAACTGTAAATACTGATTTTGAGAGTTTTGTGTTTTTTTTGTGTTTTTGAGGTATTTGACAATAAACAAGAAGCTGCGATTTTGATCTAAAATTGCGTAAAAATTCATAACAAATCTTAAGGCAATAAATATACTTGGAAAATGCTCAAAAGATGTAGGCGCATCAATTTATTAAGTTTCCAGAGCACATACAATATCAAAAATTGAACATATAATGGAAATACAACTTTATTTCAAAAGAACCTGATTGCTGTTGCAGCCACATGAAAGAATGAAAGAAGATAGTACGGCTGACTCCAGGACATGAAGCTCCAAGCACAGAACAAAGAGAAATCTCCAGAAACCCCAAATAATCTCTGAAAGGGTCGCCCCAAATAACTGATGAGTATCCTCTGCAAAACTCTGCCTGAATCGATCAATAAACTCAACTTCAACTTCTGTGTGAAGTCACCAAGTAGACAATCTTCAACTGGTATTGCATAGTCTCAGTATGCCAGATCTTGAAGAGGTATCGTTCTCCAAAATTGTTCGTCTGCTGAAACCCTAGGTTTTGCAAACTTCAATGCTCAGAGCAAAAAGAAGACAAATTGAATAATCAAGACATATGAGTTCGATTTGTCTTTAGCTGTGAATATATAGCTTCTCTTGAAAATTCGACCCAAAACCTCTTTTTAATAATCATTTAAATAAATGATTAAATACGCCCTTTTGACTTAGGAGAAATATAATTAATAATTGGCGCCCATCATTAATGAATAATTACTTATTCATTATGTTAATTTTTTACTTTATTATAAAGTATAATAAATACTTTATAATACGCCATTTATTAAATATTTAAATAAATTAATAAAGTGACTTTAATATAAAGTCAAAAATATTAATTATTTAATTAATCATTAAATACTCCATTATTTCTCCATCTGACCATCAAACTGATGAATTGGGTCGACTCTGAGCTAAACAGCTGAACCAGGTGCCCTGCCCAAAATAGCAGCTTCCGCCTGTCTGACTTTCTAAAAATAGCAAGTCTCTGAAAAACCACTCTGAAGGATTCTGCGAAGGCCCAACCTGAAACAACTGCAACAATGAAGCTCCTGAACACCGGGTAACTGCCTCAATTGATCCTCTGCACACATTTGTCAGCCTACAAGGACCAGGATGATAGGCTAACCACATATCCAACTGCGTTGACTAGGATGGGGACATCACATTAATACATGACTTCTAAAGGGAAACGATGGAGATCACTTAAAGTTGACTTGCTTAAAAATTATTTAATTAAGTTATAATCCAAGGTTACGACTTCAATGTAGCCACCTTACACCAACTTGTGACTTGATACTAATTTGATCCTTTATTGACTACGACCTCTCCTTGATGATATTTCCCTTTCCTTCGAGGTGTTGGAAATCTTGCAACTACTTGACAAAGAAATAGGGTTAGACCGTTCTCAATATCATTTTTAATATAAAAACTCATCAACACATTCACTATATACATATATAAGGAAATCTTCCATAATTGCAGTTATAATAAATAAATTAAAAATTCTTTTCCCAATTTCACATTCTCATGAAAGGAAATTAATCACAACTAACATAACGACCATAATTTAATTGCCATAATCTTGTTCAAGACAAAAGGGATGTAACAATACCTCTTTTTGAAAGAAGGTACATTTTGAAAGTTTCCCATAAAGCTCATGCTGTCTAACATTGGAGAACAATCGTCAAATGCTAGAGATGTTCTTCCTCATTCTTGGAGTAAATAAGAATGTCGTCTAAGAAGACTAACACAAACTTATCTAAACAATCCCTGAACACATTGTTCATTAGGCTCATGAATGTTGCAAGTGCATTCGTTAGTCCAAAAGGTAGGACTGCGAACTCATAATGACCATACCTTGTCCTAAAGGCTGTTTTATATGTGTCTTCATCCTTGACCCTTAGTTGATGATAACTTGATCATAGATCAATTTTTGAAAACATTGCTGCTCCTCGCATCTGATCAAAAAGATCATTGATTTGCGGTAGAGGATACTTATTCTTTATCGTTGCCTTATTTAGAAAATGATAATCTATACACAAGTGTAGTGTACCATCCTTCTTCACGAAGATCACCGACGTTCCCCAGGGCGAAACAATGGGTCTGATCAATCCCTTAGATAACAATTCCTCAAGTTGAGTTTTTAACTCCATCAGCTCTGTTGTGGTCATCCTATACGGGGCTTTGGATATAGGTTTTGACCCTGGAACTATATCAATGGAGAAGTCAAATACGCTTTTGGGAGGTAACCCAGGTAATTCATTTGGGAATACATCCACAAAATCCCTTAAGAAGGATATTTCTCCATATCTAATTTCCCCAATTCCACCATTTCTGCATCTTCGACTTCCTAAAGATCCGAGGGTTCATACATTATGCCATCTTGAAAGATGAACTCCTTGCACTCATCCAGTTTCTCCATTTTCACTGCAAAAAGTTGACACGCCTTCTTCTTAGCTCTATGCATTTGAACAGTGGAGATTTTCCACAACTTAACTTCCCTAGGTATGCCTTGAAAGGATACCCTGTTCCCAAGGTCATCTAGACACTCTATTGCCTTGGCATGACAATCGACTTTGGTTCTATGCCGCCATAACCAATTCATACCTAATATGACATCGTAAGATCCTAGGGGGGCTACATACAAATTTATTTCCGTAGAGAAACTTGGAAGACCAACCCTTGCCTCAAATAAACATTGCTGTGCCTTAGCTCTTGTCTGGTTTGCATACTCAACAAACCAAGACTTTTCCATGAAGCCAACTTTTCTAGACAATTTACTAGCTACATCAGGAGAAACAAAACTTTCTATAGCACCTGTGTCTATTAGAATTGAAATGGGTATGCCAAACAAAGTACTTGGAACATCTACAGGAGTAATTTGATACTCCGCTTGCTGGTTGTCCTCTGTCGCATGGATCCTTTGCTGGAATGTTGCTTGCTGAGGTGGTAAGGGATTTCCATGAGGCTGCGTCCCCTGCATCTTATTGGGACATTGATTTGCGCAGTGATCTCCACCACACAAGAAACATCCTCTTACTTGTCCTTGCCTTGCTGTTGGTTTTCCAAAACTGCCTTCATTACTATTGGGGTTGTTGTTACCCTTGCGATCACCCCTTGATTCATTTTGGTTGTTACAGAATCTTCTATCTCCTTTCCTCCTATAATCTCGAGGATCACTTTTCTTTTTAAAGGTTTGACTAGTTTGTGACCAGTTAAAACCTTTTCTAGCTCTTCTCATGATAGGAGCAAATAGACTTTAGCTTCTGCTCCTTCTTGATAGCTTTCTCGTACACCTGATCCATAGTAGTAGGACCATGCACATCTACCTCTCCTCCGATTTGGGTGTTAAGACCCAATATAAATTTCCTAATTCGAAATCGCTCGTTCTTCTAGTATTGAGGTACGTACTTGAGAAGACGAGTGAATTTCTCCCAATACTCGTTCACCGTGGACTCTCCCTGCCTTAGATTCTGAAAGTCCATTAACTTCTGGTCAAAGTATAACTGAGGAAGCCACCGCTTACGAAAGATTTCCACAAAGTCATCCCAAGTTAGCTTCAATGAACTCAGATCAAGCTCCATCTTCTTGTTCATCCACCACGTGAATGCTTCGCTAGCTAGTTGAAAGGCTCCCCAAATGGCCTTGGTCACTTCTGAATAATTTCATATTTCGAAGTATTTTTCCATCTCAGTGAGCCATGCTTCAACAACATCCCCATTGGTGGTTCCCTCGAACTTAGGAGGTGTGACTTTCCTCATGTCTCGCGACAATTCATGAACAAGCTGTTTTCTCTTACTCCCTTCCGATCTTGATTGAGATTCATCACTACCATGATTGCTCAAAGTAGTGCGATCATTGGAGTTTTCTCGCTCTTCCTCATTCAGAACTTCTTGCTTTGGTATATCCGCTCCCCTAACCTCTTGCTCGAGGTGACCAATCCTGTCCCTTGTTTCGTACAACATGGTTAGAATCTGGTCCAGTTTGGCCTCAAGGTTTTCAGCAATTTGACTCACTTCATGGCTACCCCTAGGATTAGTTCGTGTTCGTGTCCAATGTCATCACGCTTCTTTAATTTTTGGTACAACTCCCTAACCCTTGTAGGTTGCTTGTAACAATTCTTTAAAACCAACTTCACACGAATACTAAAGGAGAACTAACTTCCTATAATGATTTCTCTTGGAGTTTTATGACAAACAAAGTTGCAAATAGAGCCAAAGAAGGAAGCTCAAGCACCTTTGTTACCAAAAGGAATCATTTTGGAGCTTTCAGATCCTTGCAGTCCCTATCTCTGTTGTATTCTATGACATCTTAGACCATGGTTGAATCTGCTCTGCATTTGTAGTTCTTATAGGGATAGGTTTGACCCTAGTTGAACTAGTGAGACATGTTTGAACATGGTTGAACTCATCACTATGGACTTTTCCTTTGTCAGGTTGTGCTACTTTGTGAGTCAGTTATTTCAACTCATTCTTCCTTTGTTATTTTTGACATGCAGCTTCTGCAACTCAGCTTGTGTGTTAATTTTCAAGAATGAGCCTTGAAGCTGTGTTAAGCATAAAGGGGTTAGCTTTAATAAGAACATTAAGTGACTAAGGTGGCCCTCCTGAATAGCTTACTGATCCAATTTCAGATCATTGTTCCACAAATAATATGCAATTATAAATACAAAAGGGCACACAGACTAGACTCTAAACACTAACGAGGTTGAAAAGTAAACTCTCAACACTAATGAGGCTGGAAAATAAAGGGATACCAATTTAAAATAATAACATATGGTGTCACAAGGTATGAAGAAGCACAGTATAATAAGGCTTACTAGGAAAATAAGGTAGAAGATTTGGGTTTATCTTCAACCTCTTTGTTTGTCTTGTGTTTGTGTCACCAGACTCTTCCACAGCACTTCTTATTCGAAGCATTAATTCACACTTCACTTTGATCTTGATCTATCACTTCCATGTGCCTATCATCAGCAACTAGCATGATACACAATTGCCTTTAATGCTGCATGTTTATCAAAAACTACAGAAAATACCATATGATTTGGTGTAGTAAGGTGCTCGCTTGTTGAAACAAAGTCTCTTGCAGAGCATAGGCATATATTTGCTTCCCTAGTAGAAATTAGGCTTTAGTATTAAGCGTTGGATAATTAGTCGTCATGTTTTTTGAACTTTGATGGCTGTCAGTTTAGATAGTTTTTTGTGTTAATAATATTACCTTTTGTTATCTTCCCGTGTTAACTGAATTGCCTTTTGTTTTCTTTGTAATGGTTGTGATAGGTTGACTAGAACAAAGCATGAAGCCAACGTATTAGTTTGTCTCAGTAAACTTGAGCTTTTACGGTAACAATATTGTAGAGTGTTGGAATCAAGCTGCTCTAGCAGGGTTGGTATTCACTACCCTGTGGGCCATGGGAGAATTTGGCTTCAATATTAATTAATATCAGATCATTAGCTATTAAGGATTTTGAACTCTGGTGGTTTTTTGTTTGTATATAAATTTTTTCTATGTGTTTGCAAAGCTGTATTGGTCATCTTTGTTAAATTTCAAAAATCTAGTTATCTGCACTCTTGATTGGAACATTAAGCCAAGAAGTAAATATGTCCTATGACATGGTTGGGCTACTAAATTTAATGACACCTCGAGAAGATATAAATCAAACATTTCATTGCTTAGATCAAGTTTTACTTTTGTTTTTGATAATATAAGCTGCATTTAGAGGGTGATAATATAAGTTTTACCTTTGTTGGGAAGGCCATTTAATTATAATATATTTGTTTCATTATTTAGGAAATAAATGCTGTTGTTGGTATGGTGAATCCAAACACTGTCGTACTTGTTTTGAGGTACTTCCTCAAGTGTTGACTCTTTTTGGAATCCTTCAATTTCTAATTTATTGGAAAATTACACAGCTTTGCTTTTACAATCTGTGTAAATGGAGTCAGTTTGTGTAGTTTCCGTTTTTCTTTGTGTTTTAAATTTGAAATTATATTATACTTTTGATTTCTGCAACCAGGACCTAGATAATAGTAAATCATGTATATGAGTGGCTTTTGTACTAATCCAAATACCAATCATACTTTTTCAGGTGGCACCCACTTTCATCAAGAGCATTTCCGAGAACAAATCAAGAAATTCCAAGATCATTGTTTCAAGTCATAATTTCGAAAGTACTCCATCGCTTAAGGAACTTGGTCAGCTTGTGACAAGGATACAGGACACAGGAGCTGACATTGTAAAAATTGCAACAACAGCCACTAATATTACTGATGTCAATAGGATTTTTCAAGTGCTTTCTAATTCGCAAGAGAGTCTGCATGCACAGAGTGAAATGATGGTATCTTCTCCTCCTTGTATTAATAAACCCTGACAATAACTAAAAATCTATGTTTTTGAGTCCCTAAGGAACTTCGTCTGTTCTACCCTTTTCCCCAATTCTAACTTTCTTCCTTTCCTTCATTTGTTAGCATTTCTTTTTTATTTATTTTAAAGTTCCTCCTTTGTTTCTGTTTGGTCTGTTTGTCTTCCTGGCTTTCCTTGTACAAGCACATGCATCATTTTATTGCCAATTCATATTGCATTCACTACATCTAAAGAAGTCTGTAAACTTGTGAAACAACATTATAGCCAGAATGCAAAATAATATAATTTTAGAAAATAGACTCTATATGCATCATGATTAACTCTGGCTATAATGATTGACTTTGAGAGATCTGTCAGACTTGCTGCTCTTGGAACATGCTAAAAATAAACAAATCATTTGGAAAAAATTCATATCGGCAGCCTATCATAGATGCAGGTTGACATTCCAATCACTTAAGCACTTAGGGCATCCATACAACCTCTCACAAGTTTGAATCTCTTTAATTGCTGAAGAATCTTGGGCATCACAATTGCTGAAAAAAATCAGCTACTTGTCTCAGGTTAAAATCAACCTTACAATCATTGGAAGATCTTGGGCATCACATCCAACAACCTATCACAAGTTCTTTTGCCTCTTACAGATATGAATCAACTTCAACCATTGAAGCTTGGGCATCACACCCCCTAAAACCCTTTAACAACTCTCTCACAGGTAGTAGCCCTTTCCATACACAAAAATGGTGGAATATTTCAGATATACTGTTTTGATACCATTTTAATATTTAGACCATGGTAAGTAGATTGTGCATTCATAAAAATTTATTCCTAAGACTAGGTAGCTTAAAACACAAAAAAAATTCAGAATAATACTCTTTGACTATGGAAAAGTTCAAAAAGGTGAAAACTATAATAGATAATTAATAGCTGTGCTCTGCAAAAAATGCAATGGAATATGGAAAAGTAGAAACACAAGGTACAGGGAAAAGAAGAAAAGAAATACAAATATGAAAAAATGAAATAGGGCAGAAAAAACACAAAAATTATAGTAGATCAGTGCTGCATTGGAGTGAAGGACATAAAAAAGAACAAAAATGCAGAGGAGGTTTCAAGCTGTTTTTTTAGCTTGATAGGAACTTTCACACAGGTCAATGTGAATGTGTTGGAGAGTAGTTCAAGTGGTTTGAGTTATTCTAATTTGTTTTTCACTTTTAAGGATTAAGTGTGTCTTTTATTTAGCTAATTAAGTCTAATCAACGTGGATAATCACTAATGACTTGGACTTATCTTTCAAGTCATTTCTTGTAAGATATAATGATGCTTTTTGGTGGATTAGATTTTTAGTTGAATAGTATGTTGTACCCCAAAATTAAATTTTTTGTTACACTAGACATTTTGAAGAAATGAGTAAAAATCTTGTTAAATCAGTCAAACAAGTCAAAATTTGGGTGTGCATGTCTTGCATGAGGGGTTAAAACGCAAAATTCTCAAAATCTGACGATCTGGGTCTGCTCAGAGTAGCTTAATCTACAAAACCCAGATCTTAGTTTTTCATCCCTACTTTTTAGAAAAATTGCTATTTTTAGAAATTTTCTAAAAATAGTTAACTTATTTTGGGTTTTTCTGGGTTTCTTTGGAAACGGATACTGGTAAAACTTTCTAAAAATAGAAATTTGGTCCGATAAGGTTCAAACTGATTTTGATTGGCTCAAAATACGTCCATATCAGGCTGATGCAGTCAAAATCTCAAAATAATCAGTTTTTCCCTACTGGGTCTATTCTGCTTTTTCAGAAGTATAACAGGAGCTCTGAGGTCATTAATGGCGGTCATCCAGCTACTAGGCGTTAGATTCAACACTCAAAGCATTCAATAGAAGGTGAGATGATGAGCAAGCACGAAAAACGGAGAAGAAAGTGAAATTGTGAAAATTTTATAACACTGCCAGCCTTGGGCGCCCCAGGAGAGAATAGGCGCCCATCTTTTTAGGGCACTAAAAGTTGAAATTAGGGTTTATGCTTCCAATTCGAGTTGCTCAGTTCTCTGCCAGCTTCGCAACAGATCCAACGTTGCAATCATCAGATTATCCAGTCATCCGGGATTCGAGGCTGAACAGAGAAGATTCCAAACTGAAGTCAAAATGAAAAAGAATGAAAATTATCAAAAATTGACTAAGTGTGGAGACTTTGGGCGCCCCTGGTGAAGAAGGGCGCCCAACTGTTTGGAGCACCTAACTCAGTAGTTAGGGTTTGAGAATATGCTCAATCTCTTCAGTATTCAGCCAGCTTCGACACGCCTGTCCCCGTCAGAACATCCGACTGTTCAATCTCTAGCAGATTCAAATCAAAGAGGAACATACAAAATGAAGGTTTCAAACTTGAAGATGAAAATCAGATAAAATTGACTAAGTTTGGAAGGTTTGGGCGCCCCTGGTGACGAAGGGCGCCCAAGATTTTGAGAGGTAAAATAGATGAATCTAGAGAAGTGGCTCTAATATGATCTCTTCGTAGTTGATCCAGCTCTCCAACGAGATATTCAACGCATCAATCGGAGGTTGCAGTCGCCAGATACGAAAAGCTAAACGAAGGGTCTGGCAAGAGCTAAGAATCAAAATTCAGAAGCAACCAAGATAAAGTGGAAAATAAACTAAGTATGGTGAACTTGGGCGCCCCTAGTCAAGAAGGGGGCCCAAGCTTTTGAAGCTCCAGAATTCATTGTTTGACAAAGTAGCTCCCAGAAGACCCTTGACAATATCTTCTCAGCTTCACAATGAGCATAACCGTCAGTCAATCCAAGGCCCGGATTGAAATATCCCGAACCAATTTTTTTCAATTTTCAAATTACAATCAGCAATGCAACACACCCGTTAGGGTTAGATAAATCAAACCGGCAGTTACAATATAACTCTTTGCCAAGGATGTGCACTCAATCTCAACAAGAGAGAGGCTGTCATATGGCAAGAGGATCGTCAGTACATTAATCAGAACTGCAGCTGGAAGTAACTCTAACCAAGAATGTGTCCAAGATGGACGAGCATATGGTCAGAGGATCTCTACCACTACAAATGCTGAAAGTAAACTCAACACCCAAAATGTGCTTTCAAACCCGGAGTGGGAATGGAGCTACCATAGGGCGGAGATGTACGATATTACAATGCAAATCAAAGTAAATAGGCGGCAAGCCAGCCTCTTCCACTTATTCAGTGGGCAATTACAAACATGATAAGCAAAATTGAGAGAAATGCTGACAGTACTACTGTTCAGCTTACAATGAGAAGTAGAATGCCTGCAAGATCAAGGATTAAAGCTCCACAAGTTGCTGCAATAGTAAAGATGTCATCCAATAGATCAAATATGAATTCCTAACACCCACCCTTCACTCATACACAATTTTCTCAAGTCTGATATGACAGACCAGCAACATGAATATCAGAACCAGCAACACAGAATCCTCTCAAAATGCTCATAACTCACTCATTTCTAACCCAAACGACTTCAAATTTGATGCAATAGACCTTCAAAATGATGGCGCCTAGTTTAGTAATAAGAAATGGCAACTAAAAGTGGTTATTAATTACTGGCACGAATCCCAAGGCACTCCAGAAAGTACGGCTTTCAAGGAATGACGAATTTGCTTTATAAAATCAGAAACTTCATTAAAAATCCCACAAATTTGCAAGTAAGGTCGCCCCAAGTAGAGAAGATGATATGACCAACACCTAGAACAATATCTTTTTTTATTTTTGATATATGAATGAAACTTCGAATCACCTATGATATTCAGCAACTCCAGAATATGACAGAAAATGCAAGTACTCAGTTACAAAATGCAAGATCATCAAAACAATGCAAAACCTCACTACAAATTCACTCAATAACTAGCAAACCTCTCCACTAGGTGCTATCTCTCAAGCACGAAGTCGAGCCAAAAGCTAGGAGGCATTCATTCCTCGAAGCAATCCAGCAACCATTTCGGCAGCATAACAATACTCAAGATATCAGATAAGAAAATGAGGACCCGAAGCTTCCTTTTATAATTTTGAGAAAGCCTTCCAGAAGCTTCTAGAAAACAAACCCTAATTTCAAATTTGAATTGACTCCTTTTCCCTCCAGTTTGGGCGCCCTTTTCCATGCAGTTAATATTTCTTAATTTTAAAATCTTTTCCTTCATAAAAAGGCGTCCTTTTCTCCAAGAAGTATTTTTGACTTTAGAAATATCAAAATAATTCCCCATGAGATGACCACCCTCAAAGTCCCCCTTTTTAAAACAACTTAAAGTCATATTACTAGGACAAGGGGTTATTTTATAAAATAAAACATTATTAACTTTAAATGACTTATTTCTCCAAAATGAACCCCTTAAGCCAAAAATCAGAATTACCCAATGAACTGCCAGAAAAGGAAAGCTTGCTGAGTTGATGCTGACTTGACCACTGCTAAAAATAGAATTTACTAAAAATAGTAAATTCGGAAAATTGCTCGGATCAAAGTGCATGCGACACCATTGCGAAGCTTTCTAAAAACCCAGAAAGAATCTGCCATCCAAAATCCCCGACTCCAAGCTGTAGCCATCATAACTTACTAAAAATAGTAAGTTTGAAAAAGTTGCCCGACGCAGTTGCAAGTCATATCTCTGCGAAGCTCTATGAAAACCCAAAAGGAATCCAGAATCCAAACAAGCAAACTCCAACAAGCAAAACCCTGAATCTTTAAGAGAACCCAACAAACAGCCGGAAACCCTAATTCTGCCACTGATCAGCCGACAGCACACTGGGAAAAGTCCATCAATCATTGAAAGGTGCAGTGCTAAAAACGGGGACATTACAGTCCGCCCTTCCCAAAATTGCTTGTCCTCAAGCAATAGCACCATAACTCCAAAAAAGTTAAGACTGATCCATACCAAATCAGGTATGATCCCAGGTTCCCAAATCCATCTCAGGAAGGACCCACCATGCCACTGCTGCACCACTCTGATCACATCAGTGAAAACATCATGCCAATGCTGCACTAACCTCCCTTGTAACTCCAAAGTGTTACCATCCATGATACTCAAATTGAAAGCTCTTAAAGGACTGAGATCAAAATCATGCAACGTCTCACGTCCAAGATGCCCAGAGTCAACAGTAACAACCATACCACTGTCAACCACAATTCTAGGCAAAAAGAAAAGTAGGCAACTCAACTCAAAATCAATCTCCTCAGCATACCTCCACATGGTAACAAACGAAGCCTTAATGGAAAATGTGACATCTTCAAATCTTCTTGCAAAGAGGAAAGCGATTCTTTGCAAGGGCTCAAAAGACTCAGACTCATGTCTCCTTAATGAGCTACTATGCATCCACTGAATTATACCGACACCACCATGAAGTCTTCTAATCACTCTTACAGTTCCAACTCCAAGAGTCTCAGAATGGAAAACCAAAGCATGTGGAAGTTCGCTGCCTAGAACCAATATAGTAAAGAAACTATCAAAATTTGCTTCCCAAACCTCCATAAGATGAATTCCGAAAATAGAATAGGTGTGAAGGAACAAATAATCTCTGCTGTCCAAGGCTGAAGTCAGCGAAGTGTAATCTGATTTTAGTACTTCACACAAGGAAAAACAGCAGCACCAAAGAAATTCCCGAGTGTGAGTGTGTGAGATGAGCATTGAGTTGCAAGATAACACCTCAAAAATAGTAGGAAAACACACTAAAGCAACCACCAACTGAAAACTACCACCTCTTAGACCAAAAGTGAAGAATCCACTCTCCTGAATGAAAGTAACTCCATATGTAAGGTGGCTGGTCTGTCTCCAACCAGCAGGCTCGTGTCTCAAAATCTGCCCTTGTCCTAGCCGAAAGTCACTGCCAAGAGCAACAGATCGTTCATCTCTCCAACCCACATTCAAAATTTCTCTCCAATCCATTTGTTGATGAACAAACGAAACCATCAAGTGGCTGGGAAAGAAGGGAATAACACCAACAAATCCGGAAATTTGATCCTTATCCCTCCAAAAGTTCTTCTTTCCACAAGCAATAGGCTCCACCAACCCATGTTGAGAATCCCAAATATTGATACCCAACTGAAGATGATTTCCAACGCACTGAAAAGAAAACTCAATACATTCCCAATTGTTAGCCAAAACCAAGTGCATACTCATGAATTCCTGAAACCAATTCCTGATAGTGTTCACATTTGTGGAACATGAAACAATTGTTGTCTTCATTCCGAACTCCAAAAATGGACTAGTTTGAGCCCAAACATCATTCCACCCAAGGGATAGATTGTCAAGAGTATCAACACCGGTTTTAGGTCTGCTCTTCCCCCATTTATCATGAGTAGTAGATCTGAAATCATCACTCCTTGCTGCTGTAATGAAGTTACCAGCAGCTACCACAACTTGTCTCATCAACATCTTGATGTCATAGATGTTGAAATTACCTTGCTTCGACACCTTCCATATGGAATCTTCACCCTTGAACCCACTTATGCATTCATTACTAATCAACAGACGTGGCACTTCCTCATGGAGCAAAATCAAAGCATCCAAGAACTGGAAACCATGCTCAGTCTCATTCTCCGTTTCATCCTCTTCCTCATAGAGAGGATTATCATAACTTTCCTCATCACCTTTTTCAAAGGTAGGATTGTCATAAACTTGAAAGTCATTCTTTTCATCTTGCTGCTCCAAATCAGCACATGCGACTTCTGATTTTCTTGAGACACTTTCAAGATCAAACTCCTCTTGAAGACTATCAAGCTCTCCAATCACTTGCTTGATTTCTTCAGCTCTTTGTGCATTCACTTGTTCCTTAGAAAGTTTGAAGTCAACAAGCTGATCTTCTACCTCCATTAAGGCTACTTGAGTTTCTTCTAACATAGCCTTTGTTGATTCAAGCTCATAAGTAAGCTCATCAACCTTTCTCTCTTTTCCTTGGAAAGCACTGAAGGTCTTCTTTGCTTCAATGGCATGATCCCGATCTTCAATCAAGTGTATGCAATCTGATTTCAATGTCTCCAAAGAGTCTCTGATAAGCTGCAAGTTGGGAAGAGCAACTTCATCCCTAACTCCTCTTCTTCTCTCTTCAAGTTGAGCCTTCCAGTAGAAATCTTCAACCAAACTGTGAGTGCGATCAAATTGGGATAGAACTTGCACTTCCCTCTTAAAAGACTCTTTGACTTGATCTTCCCACTCAAGAATTTGCAAAGATGGTGGATTGCTGGTTGGCTGCTTTTCAAAATCAGAACCTTGTTTTGTGTCTTTGCTGCCATCATAGCTGCTCCAACCTTCTTGTCTTTCACCATCAACTAGAGGAGAATGCTCAATGTCATGGAGAGGATTAGACTCCACAAATTCTTCAACCCAATGCTTACAGCCAGCTTCAAGCATTGATAAATCGGATTTGTGTTTAGGAACTCCATCAAACTTTCCATCTTCAAGAGCCATATGGTCTTTAAGCTCCATTTCCACTTCACTGTCTTCATGATCAAAGGTTATGGCAGCCCCCTCATAGCTTGTAAAGCAATCAGAATTTTGAATTACATCAGGATCAAAGGGAAACTCATCCCACACAGTTTCTTTGTCACCACTAAATGCCTTCACTCCTGGATCCCAAGTGCTAGAGGATTGATTGTTTTGATCAAAAGGAAATTGCTCTTCGTGCTTCTCTTGGAGGGTTGACTCTTTGAATAGGTCACCACCCAACTCACTTAAACTGATATCTTCATAAACACCTCCTTCCAATGGCTTGGTTTGAAGATCAAACCCAAAACCACCCTTGACACTTTCACTGTAATGAAGTACAAAAACTTTAGTGCTAGCTGTTTGGAAAACTTTATCATCCTTATCTTCAATGAACCCATCACCTATAAGTATATTTCTGATCTCATCATGAACAGTCATATGCATGCCAAAAAGGTCTTCTTGATCACTTGTCATAAATTCATCTTGTGAAAACTCTGGAGGAATTTGGACAGCGACAATAGGGAAATTATCCATAACCAAAACTTCAACAAGAGGAGGTACAAACACATTGGAATCATTACCAACATCTTTTGTGAAGCCCTTAGTCTCAAAACCTTCATGGGATGAATCCAAATTAGTATTCAAGACTGCTGCTATGTTCTTTTCACCGAACTGATCTTCATCACTTGCTATCACATGCAAATCTAGGGAAGTATTATGGGGCTCCCCCACACACTCCTCAACTGTCAAGGTTTCTATATCAAACTTACGATCATTTTGAGGTGACATGTGCACCTTGCTTGTGCCATCTTCAATATTAGTTGACTGATTTTTCTCTTCGACATGTTCATTTGTGGGCTGCAATCCACAAACAGGCACTTCTTCTTCCTTCCTTGCACCTGCAACCATGGCATGTTCTGCTTCCTCCTTAATCATTTTCTTGATGTAGTTGACCATAGCCCGCTTCCCAGGGTAATAAATCACCGCACAATCCAAAAAGGTATCAAATGAAACATCGTTCTTAAACTCCTCTGTCATGCTCTGATATTCTTTACGGAGTTTGGCAGCCTCATGTTCACATTTCCTCTTGAACTGGCATTCTTTAGACACCTCAATCAAATCCGACTTCTCATGATTCCTGGACCTCAGGAAACGCAACATCTTCAGAACTTCAGAGAGCTAACTGAACTTAGGTGAAGAATCTAATTTCTTTGTCACTCATCTGTCAATTGACTCTGTCTTTTTCACAGGATGGCAGGATCTTGGCTCTGATACCACTGAAATATCCCGAACCAATTTTTTTCAATTTTCAAATTACAATCAGCAATGCAACACACCCGTTAGGGTTAGATAAATCAAACTAGCAGTTACAATATAACTCTTTGCCAAGGATGCGCACTCAATCTCAACAAGAGAGAGGCTGTCATATGGCAAGAGGATTGTTAGTATATTAATCAAAACTGCAACTGGAAGTAACTCTAACCAAGAATGTGTCCAAGATGGACGAGCATATGGTCAGAGGATCTCTACCACTACAAATGCTGAAAGTAAACTCAACACCCAGAATGTGCTTTCAAACCCAGAGTGGGAATGGAGCTACCATAGGGCGGAGATGTACGATATTACAATGCAAATCAAAGTAAATAGGCGGCAAGCCAGCCTCTTCCACTTATTCAGTGGGCAATTACAAACATGATAAGCAAAATTGAGAGAAATGCTGACAGTACTACTGTTCAGCTTACAATGAGAAGTAGAATGCCTGCAAGATCAAGGATTAAAACTCTACAAGTTGCTGCAATAGTAAAGATGTCATCCAATAGATCAAATATGAATTCCTAACATCCACCCTTCACTCATACACAATTTTCTCAAGTCCGATATGACAGACCAGCAACATGAATATCATAACCAGCAACACAAAATCCTCTCAAAATGCTCATAACTCACTCATTTCTAACCCAAACGACTTCAAATTTGATGCAATAGACCTTCAAAATGATGGCGCCTAGTTTAGTAATAAGAAATGGCAACTAAAAGTGGTTATTAATTATTGGCACGAATCCCAAGGCACTCCAGAAAGTACGACTTTCAAGGAATGACGAATTTGCTTTATAAAATCAGAAACTTCATTAAAAATCCCACAAATTTGCAAGTAAGGTCGCCCCAAGTAGAGAAGATGATATGACCAACACCTAGAACAATATCTTTTTTTATTTTTGATATATGAATGAAACTTCGAATCAGCTATGATATGATATTCAACAACTCCAGAATATGACAGAAAATGCAAGTACTCAACTACAAAATGCAAGATCATCAAAACAATGCAAAACCTCACTACAAATTCACTCAATAACTAGCAAACCTCTCCACTAGGTGCTATCTCTCAAGCACGAAGTCGAGCCAAAAGCTAGGAGGCATTCATTCCTCGAAGCAATCCAGCAAGTGTGAGTGAGCAACCATTTCGGCAGCATAACAATACTCAAGATATCAGATAAGAAAATGAGGACCCGAAGCTTCCTTTTATAATTTTGAGAAAGCCTTCCAGAAGCTTCTAGAAAACAAACCCTAATTTCAAATTTGAATTGACTCCTTTTCCCTCCAGTTTGGGCGCCCTTTTCCATGCAGTTAATATTTCTTAATTTTAAAATCTTTTCCTTCATAAAAAGGCGTCCTTTTCTCCAAGAAGTATTTTTGACTTTAGAAATATCAAAATAATTCCCCATGAGATGACCACCCTCAAAGTCCCCCTTTTTAAAACAACTTAAAGTCATATTACTAGGACAAGGGGTTATTTTATAAAATAAAACATTATTAACTTTAAATGACTTATTTCTCCAAAATGAACCCCTTAAGCCAAAAATCAGAATTACCCAATGAACTGCCAGAAAAGGAAAGCTTGCTGAGTTGATGCTGACTTGACCACTACTAAAAATAGAATTTACTAAAAATAGTAAATTCGGAAAGTTGCTCGGATCAAAGTGCATGCGACACCATTGCGAAGCTTTCTAAAAACCCAGAAAGAATCTGCCATCCAAAATCCCCGACTCCAAGCTGTAGCCATCATAACTTACTAAAAATAATAAGTCTGAAAAAGTTGCCCGACGCAGTTGCAAGTCATATCTCTATGAAGCTCTATGAAAACCCAGAAGGAATCCAGAATCCAAACAAGCAAACTCCAACAAGCAAAACCCTGAATCTTCAAGAGAACCCAACAAACAGCTGGAAACCCTAATTCTGCCACTGATCAGCCGACAACACACTGGGAAAAGTCCATCAATCATTGAAAGGTGCAGTGCTAAAAACGGGGACATTACACGGATCACTAGATTTGACATGATCATCTGTAGAAGAGGAGTTAATGAAGGAATTAAAGATCAAGAAAATGGCTAACTCTGGACAAAATGGGTGCCCCTAGAAGGAAAAGGCTCCCATGAATTCGAAGGTCGAAATGAAGATTTTAGCTAGAGACTCCTCCAGAAAAATCTTCTCAAAACGGGTTTGGCTTCGTGATGAATCCTTCAGCTCACTCATCAGATCAATCTGCAATCTGGAAATCGAAGGCGAAGTAGGGGGTCAAGATGGTGAAAAGTTGAAAATATCAAAAAAATGACTAACACTGCTTGAAGTGGGCGCCCCTAGTCAAGAAGGGCGCTCAACTTCTCATGCCTTAGTAGAATTTTCAAGATTTTCAAAGTTTCAAAATTGCAAAGTGGAAGAAGGCGTCCAAGTTCAAAGATCACAGATTTTTAGGGTTTTGAAATAAAAGCAAAAGAAAGCAAACCTAAATCAAAACCCTAAGTCTATTTAACACCTCTCTTTCATGTAATTTTCATTATTTTTGCAGGTAGCATTCAAAGGAGAAAGTTGGAGCAGCAAGTTTGAATAAATTTTTCAAGATTCACGAGCTCAGTTTGCTGGTTATTCATCAATTTTTTTCAGATCAGCAAGCATAAGCCCTTGCTTTTTCATACTTTTTCATCCAGAAAATCAAAATTTTCAAAGAGAAGGCCAAGGTTTTCAATTTTCAGCCATCTGGGTCTTTTCACTTTATTCTTTTGAAGAAATTTTCAAGAACTTCATCAAGTTGCAGCAGTTGCTTTTTATTTGCATGTCAGTGAAATCCTCAATGCTTTTAGTTTTCAATCATCTGGGTCCTCTCAAATCAGTCTTTTGAAGAAAACCCATATCACAACTTTTTTCAAGAAAATTTCAAATCCTAGGGTTGGCTGCTTTTTCGATCAGCCATCAATATTTTGCAAATCTAATCAACTGGGTCCATTTCTAATCATATTCTGAACAAAACCCAGGTGCCAACTTTTTTTGTGAAAAATGAAGAAATTAGGATTTGCTTCTTTTTCAGGTGAAATTCAAAATTTTCAAAAACGGACAATCTGGGTTGCCTTACAACGAAATTCTGAGCAAAATCCATATCTCAGAAAAGTTTTCAAAAAATTTGTCCGTTGGAACAAGAAAATCAGCATTCTAAAAATAGAAAGTTGCTCAGAACTTTTCTGAACCTAGGCGAGTTTACAGTCATTCTTCAAGGTTTCCGAAATGGAGTACACTCCCAATGTTTTTAAGACTGAATCAACTCTCTATCATGATTACATCAAAACAGCTGAGACAGACTTGCATCATATTAAGCCGGTATTTGATTTACACGCTTTAGAGAGCGCAGGCAACACCTCAATCAGAAACCTGGGACACTCTGAACTCCTTGCAGCAGCGTCTATTCCTATATCAGTTCAGAGTCTTGAGTTCGTAATTGCTTGCATCAAGCATTACAATCCGGCTACAAGGGAGATCCAGTCAGTTGATGGCAGATTGATTTGCAGTATGAAGCCTGATATGATCGAGAAGTGTTTTTCCATTCCCCCATGGCCTGAAAGCGTTACTATCTCAAAGGGTGAATGTGAGAGGATATGGGGTATGCATAAGGAAAAATACAACAAGAAGATTGTACTGAAGTGAATGAAAGAAAAACATAAGACTTTGCCAAGTCACACCTCCATGATGTCAACAGAGTTTGAGAAAGCGGCCAATGAGGTCGAAGATTTCCTTAGGTCAGTTGCAGATGGTGAAGATATTATAGAAAAACGATGTTTTGCTATTGATGGCATAGATGCACCGAATCGGGACACAGTTTCCTACTTTTTAGCGAATGTGATTGAGCTTTAAAGCAGCTTTCTTCTAGAAGCTTTCTTTCCCGCTTTCTTTCTATTCTTGGAACGAATTCTTATCCATTCTTTGAGAAGAGAAAGAAGATAAATGTAATAGTTGGCATTTCCCGCTTTTTTTGCTTTCTTAGGTGTTAGATGTTATCTTCTTTCTAGATTTAGAAATAAAGCTTGCTTGCTGAGCAAGCCCTAGATTGTGAAAGCAAGGAGATTTTAGGGTTCCCTACTCTTCTGCTTGTCTATAAATAAGAGCCTTTGCTCATTAGTGTCTTTTAACCATGCTAGTGATAACAAAACGCTGAGCCTATTGTGCTTTCTATTTGTTATTCAAGTGTTGTTCAATTGTTTTGTGATAGCAAATTGTTGAGTCTCTTTTAGCCAACAAGGAGTTATTGTGATTGCTGTTTCTATTGTGTAAGAGCAAGATTGCAAGCCTCTTTAGCTGCAATTCCTTGTTCCAGGCATGTTAAAAGTGAGTTTTGTTCCAGAGGTTTGAGTAATAAAATCACGAGCCTCCTTTGCCTTGATATAACATCTCAGATTTCCATTATTTGTGTTCTACTTTTATGATCTTGATTTCAACTTACATTGAAGTGTGTAGATGTTTGTTGAGAAAGAGTTTATTGAAGTATTTTGTTAGAGAATCAACCTTGTTAATTTCTAGTTTCTCTTGCTCTACATATTACTTGAGAAGTTAGAAACGTCTTTAGTTTAAGTTAGTTGTAGTTGAAGTTCCTAAAACAGAAAATCTCAGCTGTGGCGTTTGTGTTTAATAAACCTTGTGCTCTAAGCTGATAAAAAAGATAGGCAACTTAGTTCTTAGTTTACTTTCTTTCAACACCATCAGCAAGAGGGAGCTTCCCCTCCTAATTTGAAGAGCAGTTTTACTGTACATAGCTGTCCGTTTCAAATACGCATTCTAGAGGTGCGAATTTAAACGCCAACATAGTATAAAGATAGAACAAGATAGAAGAATGTAATATGTAGTGAATTTCTGTGTAGCTATGTGTAATACACTAGGCTCAATCTTTAAACCAATTTTTTGTGATTTTCATCGATTTTGAGGCTCAGGCATTTTGTCAAACAGTTTGCATCTGACTGGTCTAAGTTGTTTTTAATTTGTTTTGAAATGATATTATGAATTTACATCATACTTTCACTTTTTATGTTCATCATGGTTATAATGTCATCCATACAAAAATTCATTGCATCATATGAATACAAAGTGAATTTATACATATATCTTTGTATGGCTGATGCAAAATTACATACACATAAAATTTCTTTCAGCAGTAGCTTCACCAACAAAATTAAATTACTAAATGCTGACCTGATCTCTTGACTAACCAAAACAACTAATAGCCTTCCCCTTGCTCTTTACCTCAACTTGTATGGCTCCCTTTGGATGAGCGGCCTCTTCCTTACAAGTGCAGCAGCCTTTTTGAATAGCTGTGACCCTCCTTTTGACTGCTGCGGCTAGTGAAAGGGCCCACCAAAAGCTGCGTGGAAGTTTCTTCCTAGGATTCAAGCCCTCAACAAGCATCAAATCCCTTGTGCTTATCTCTACGCTAGAGGTTTCTAAGTGCTACGTTGGACACGTGGAGTCACCAAAACTTCAAAATATGCATCAACCTCCTTAATTTGCTCCCAATAAGTATGACACCTCATATTATAAAATGGTACGAAAAACTAGGAGAAAAGAGTGGTACGGTTGGGTAGAAATACTCGGCAATAAAATAAAATGTATATTTTAAATCATTTCACCCTACAAACTCCTCAAATATGGTACTCATAATAAACTCGTCTTTCTCTGCAATTATCATTTGAAACCACAATCGAAAGTTAAAACCTTACTTCAAATTGGAGAACAATAATTTATCGTTTACCTGCAAACCTTCTATGAAAGTATTAATTGTAATATTTAATGGTCATCTTGGCTTTAGTTGGTCGATAGTTCACTTTTAGTTAACTTAGTTAGCTTTTAGTAACTTTTGTTTACGCTTTAGTTTGTTTTAGCATCTCTCAGTTAATTGCTTTAGTTTTCTTCAATTAATGATGGTTTCTTTTTAGAAACGTCGTCTTGTAATTTTCTTTAGAAGGAGTATTCCTCTTCTTTTGTAAATAGAGAATAATGAATATCGAATGTTGACTATCATATCATGGTATCAGAGCTTAGGCTCGATCTTTCTTGTCGAAGTTTTTAGAAATAAAAATTCGTTGTTTTCCTAAGGAACTTTTAGAAATTTCTTAGATGTTTTTTAGCCGATTTTCTTAAAAATAAAAATCAAAGAAATTTTTAAAGAATTTTTGTGTGAGCCGATTTTTTTGAAAATCGAAGCGTTTTTTCATTTGAAGAAATTTTGGTTTTTCTACAAAGAATTTTTGATGCCATTTTTTTGAAGGGCGAAATTGCAGAAGATTTCAAGAGTTTTTTTGTACCTACAAATCTCGTGTTCTTGGAGAAATTTTTCGTGGATTTTTTATTGAAGGAAAATTCACAGATTCCAACAAAGTTCGTGTGTTGGTTCCTGAGCAAAATCATGCCCTCAGTCTTTGAATACTCGTTTGTTTTTTTCGGAGGGTTTTGTGGATGGATCTTTTTGGTTCGTGTCAAAAATTTGCATGTTTTTTATGGAGGGTTTGTTGAAGAGGTTCGCGGAAAGGTTTGTTAAAAACTTGAAGGTTTTTTCTTCCTAGGCATTGGGTCTCTTTTGGGTGATGTTAGTCTACATGTTTTTTGCGGATTTTTTGTGGGCTCATGGTTTTGTTGGCATAGATTTTCACCTTCTTTAGATGCATTTTTTCATCTAGTTTTTGGACATAGATTTGTGCTGAGGGTTTTTGACGCATGTTTCTTTGAAGATGCGTCTGGTCTTCTATTTGTGGGTTCTTCTACTCACGACTTTCCAGTTTTCTGAGCACGTTTCTGGAAGTTTGTGGGTTGAAGACTATTTTTTCCAAGAAAATTTTGGACGATTGGTATTTGTAAGGTTTTTTCTATGATGGATTTTTGATTAGTTATGGATGGGATTTTCAAAAGATCATGGTTTTTCATGCCCGTTCTTGCCAGGGTTTTTCTGCTGCAACTAGGGTTTCAACAAAGTTTTGAGACAATTTTTTCTTTGAAAAATTTGTGCCCTAATGTTCTTGAAAAATTGTGCCAGTTTTTTGATAGGGTTGTTTCGGGTTGAATAGTAAAAATTCAGGCAAAGAGTTTTTGGAACTTTTTTTTGAAAAAATTTACAAGTGTTTTTTTGAAGGAGAGTTTTTGAAAAATTTTCTATAAAATTTTTGCTGTTTTCTGAAGTTTTTTGAGGATTTTTTCTAAAAAAACTTTACTTTTTTAGAGTTTTCGAAGGTTTTTTTGAAAAATCTTATAGTTTTTGAGCCTCTTTTTTAGACGATTTTTGAAAAAATTGTAAGTTGTGCCAATTGATTGTCCAGAGTTTGTGCTAGTTGATCATAGAATTACCTCATTTTTTGCACTTTGGAAAATGGGAGGGATGGCGTCTTTGTCCAATATTATGTTGGAAAATATGCAAAGGTTCAATGGAAAGAATTACAACATGTGGAAGCAGACGATGCTTACCATCTTTGAATACCATGTCTGGATGCACTTGTTCTAGGTACAAAAGGTTATCCCACAGCTACAAGGAAGGATTAGGACAAGTATGATGGAGATTATAAAGAGGTAGTTATGCTTCTAAAATTATCTATCACTGATGAGATGTTACCAGAAATTCCATCTGGTAAATCTGCTGCGGAGATTTGGAAGCATATGAAAGATCTCCATGAGACCTCTGACAAGGGTAGGGCTTTCTTTCTGAACAATATGCTATTTTCCATTATGATGGATGACCAAGTGTCTTTGCAGGAGCACTTGATGAAAATAAAAGATATTCGCGATCAATTGGAGACCATTGGTTGTAAGATGGAAGAGGAGGATATGATGGTGATCATGTTGAAAATTTTGCCATGTTCCTATGAGCACTTCATCAAAACGCTCAACATTACATCCACCAATGTTGACTTGAAGTTTGATGAACTGTGCAACAAGCTTTCGCAACAGGATAGGTGGAGGAAGTAGTTTGGGAGCAGCAATGAGTCTCCTAGTGTTGAATAAGCATTTACTGCCAAGGACATTGGCAAAGGCAAGTCCACTTAGCAGAAAGGACGAGGCAATTTGGAGGAGGGCTCCAAGAAGTCTATTACTTGTCATTACTATGGGAAGATTGGTCATATGCAAAAGTATTGTAGAAAGCGGTTGGTTGATGAGAAGTCCCAACCAGGGAGAGTCTTAGCAGAGTGCTCAAGTGGCCGAGTATATTGAGCAGAAGAGTCTACATATTATGCATTTTGATGACCAAAACACCATCAGAATATGGGTAGACTTAGTTAATATTTGTAGGATGATCATTAAGGGAGGGTATTAGAGTATTAATTGTAATATTTAATGGTCATCTTAGCTTTCGTTAGTCGATAGTTTACTTTTGGTTAACTTACTTAGATTTTAGTAACTTTTGTTTATGCTTTAGTTTGTTTTAGCATCTTTCAATTAATTGCTTTAGTTTGCTTCAATTAACGATGGTTTTTTTTAGAAACATCGTCTTCTAATTTTCTTTATAAGGAGTATTCCTCTCCTTTTGTAAATACAAAATAATGAATATCGAATATTAATTATCATTTCACCTTCGATAAATTATTTAATCATCTATCATTTGGCACCTATGTGAAACTTGTGCGATTCCACCTACAAATTGGCTAGGGTAGATGTCTCACCATCGGAACCAATTCCCTTAGGGTTTTCGTCCTAGGGTTTGCTCTCAGTTTAAGCTTCAAGCGTCTACAAAGAATAGTTTGCTTCAATTAACGATGGTTTTTTTTAGAAACATCGTCTTCTAATTTTCTTTATAAGGAGTATTCCTCTCCTTTTGTAAATACAAAATAATGAATATCGAATATTAATTATCATTTCACCTTCGATAAATTATTTAATCATCTATCATTTGGCACCTACGTGAAACTTGTGCGATTCCACTTGCAAATTGGCTAGGGTAGATGTCTCACCATCGGAACCAATTCCCTTAGGGTTTTCGTCCTAGGGTTTGCTCTCAGTTTAAGCTTCAAGCCTCTACAAAGAAAATAGAATTAAGCATAAACAAATGAATTTCTAATTCACCTTTTATATTTTCCTTGGGTACTTTTTTAATTTCATGCCTTGAAATAAATCAATAAAGTACTTTTATAAAGTGACTTTATAATATTTGTCCTTTTAAATCACTTAAGTCATCCTTTTAAATTAATTAAAAATAAAGTCATTTGGAAATTACTTTATTGGACAACTTTATTTAATTTATTAAATTATTCCCTAACATAGCCCAAAATTAGCCTATGGGAATTAAATAGGCTAAAAGGGACACTTCTGTCTACTTAGCGGAAGGGGACATTACACTATGAGTTGAACAAATTGCAAAGATTTCCTTGTAAGTTTCTTGAGGAATGAAAGACTGATTTGAAGGTGTAATTATCTGTGTATCTATTTTACGCTTCAACATTTGAAATTTCGGCTATTTTGTGTGATTGTTGCAATGTTCATAAATTTATTTTTTCTACTTTTAAGTAATTTGAGTTATTCAATTAGAGAGACATTAGGACAACAATCATCTAGGATTGGAAATTCATCACAAGCAAAAAAATATACGAATTCATTTTGTAGAGAAGTACAACAAAAATTATCCTGTTAGGGTTAGCTCAAGAAGCCCTTATATGTCAGAGTTTAGACCATGGAGATTTAAAAAAACATAGAAGATGGTGATATTGAAAATAATTCAAAACCAACCTCAAGTGCAAAATAGAAGGGCAAGGATGAATTTCAAAAGAGAAACATTGTATGTTGCTATAGGAGCAAATAGAATCTCTTTAGGCAAAAAGAGAAAAAAATAAAAACCATAGAATATCCTTTTCATATAGAGCACATAGGAATTGGAAAGATCAAAACAGCATTTAAAAGAGAAGGCTTTCTTCATAAAATGGGCAAATCAATGGCTTTCTCGGGTTCAATTTCATGATTGGTGCACATAAAGTGGGATAAGAAATTAAGTATTTGGAATTTTCCAATAGGATTCTTTCAAATTGTGTAATGTCCCCTTTTCCTAGGTAGTGGTCAGACGCAGTGGTTAGTCTACCAACTGGTCCCTACAGGCTAATAGAGTGTTCAGGGGACCCTTTTGAGGGAAATCTTTTGCTCTTCAGCAGACCCTTTGGTGCTTATTTCAGTATTCTTCAGCTCTTCATCCCAGTTTATTTGTGGTGTGCCTTACGAAGGCCATTCAAGACCATTTGACACACTTACTATTTTTAGTAAGTCACTTAGACGTGTTGCTCATACTTACTATTTATAGAAGTCATTGGTTTGGTCAGCTGGCAAAGTTTCTATATTTGGCATGGTGGCATAATTATATCCTGGAGTTATATTGGTTAATATTGGTCCTATGCATTTAATATTAATAACGTCAAGTAATAAAGTTAAATTAAAAAAATTAACTTTATGCATTATTAAAATATTTTAAAAAGGGACTTTATTATAAAGGGGATATCCGTGATTTTAAAGTATACTTCATAATATAAGTTAAAGTGTCATTTTTAAAGGGGAGATATAAGTGTCTTTTAAAGTATACTTTAAGTTTATATTATTAAGTTTGCACCAAAAAGGCGGGAAAAGTAAATGAAATTAAAGTAAATTAAATAAAATGAAAGGCAAATGCAAATTGAGTATTATAAAAGGGCATTTGAAGCTCATTTTATTCATTCATGATTATTATTCTTGTTTTGGATAAATTTGGTGAAGAGCTTCAGCAACGGTTTGCTGGTTGAAAATCTCAAACTTTTTGAGGATGAAATCCCCTAGGAGGAACAGCTCGGTACAAGAGTGAGAGATCTCCCAAGCCAGCTTGCAGACAATTCCATTTTAGGGATTGTGCTTGTGCTTCATCGATTTATAGGAAGGTTTCATTCTGAGCAAAGAGAACTACAGAAGAACTTCAATAATCAGGTTGTTGCTAGGCAAGGGTTTGAAACATTCATACTGCATATGGTAAATATAGAATGCAATTGCCAGGCATAGGATATGAACAGGTTCTTGTTTGCTGGGCGAAATTCATTCTTCTCATTGCTGCTGTCTATGTGCTAGTTGTGGGTTTTGTTTACCTACATAAATACCTAGCTACAGCCTAGAGCTTCAGACACAGTTTGTGTATCTTGGAAGGTGATGTGAGCTTCAGTTACTCTATTTGTCGCACATCCTGGACGTGGGGTCTGTTCTGAGCAGAAACGTGAGATCTGAAAATGAAACTCTGTCCTTAAGAGGGTCGTCTGAGCTTCTGAGTGCTGAATGTGAAGGATTGCAGCCAGTTCATCTCATCAGCAAGTTTATATAGACATCTCCAGGCATAGTGTGACTGTAATCAGGTCTGCAAGTTCATATTTTCACTCTTAATCTGTTGGTTATCAGTCAGTCCATTGAATATTATAATCATCCATAGTTGTCATGTATTTCTGAGTGCAAACAGTGACATATCTGCTCTATATTAAGGCACAGTTTGGATTTGTGAAAGTCTGAAACTTATTTCTGATTAAATACATTAATTCTCAGCCATTGTTAAGGAAATGATATGTTGAAAATTTCTGAGTTTTAACTCTTTAAACCTTCCCTGTAATAATGCTCAGTCTGAGTATGTAGAAGTCTGAAAAGTTTCTCTGTTCTTAAATGGTCTTACTCAGTCCAATATATGAGAAATGAAATATCTTGAATGATTACCAAATTTGCATATGTGTTCCTTTTGAAATTTATTGTTGAGGATGCAAAGTCAAGTATCTCACAAACTGAGAAAACAATAACAACAGAGATTGTTCCATTTGGGGTGGGACATTACTAATTGGATGCAAATCAAAGGAGGAAAAAGATGAAATAATGAAAGGAGGTCTTTGGTTAATGGATGGCATAGGGTTTTATATAAAAGAGTGGAAGCCAAATTTTAATCCATTAAATCATAGAATAATGAAAACCCCAATGTGTATAAAATTGTATAATTTGCCCTCAAAAAACTAGAATCCAGTAATCTTAAAGGAAATAGGAAATCACATTGGGTTATTCATCTTGGTAGATATAGTAATTAAAAAGAAAGAATTTGGAATATAAACTTGTATTTGTTTAAATTTGCAGAAAGGCTCCCTACTTCAATCAAGATTAAATTAGGGGAAGAGATCTGGGATAAAAAAATTGAAATTGAGGATCTAGAAATTAAAATAACAAATAGGAAGAGAAAAGTGGATAACATAGAGCAAAACAAGGAGAGAAAACAAAAAAGAAAAAAATCTTGCCTGAATTGAAGAATCTAAAATTGAAGAAATTGAACAAGGCCAAGAAGGTAATGAGAAAGAAAAACAATCAGAGGCAGAAATATGGGAAGATAACAATGTGAGAAGTCAACACATGGAGGAACTGAGGTCTCTTGTAGAAAAAAGCACCTTTGAAATAGTACTCGATCTATTTGGAATTACAAATGAAACAAGGAACTATGATGATAAAAAGGGTGAAATAGAGAATAAATACCAAACACCTAAGAACAAAAAGATTCAGAATATTACAGAATACCCAAATTTGCAAAAAGAGGATACAAATGAGGGCAAAAAAGAGATGGGTAGTCAAGAGATCAATTCCTTTGATGATAGGGGAATCAGTCAGTCGGTATCAAACATTAACAAGCCTGATTGTGGGGAGCAAAGAAAGAAAGGAAGAAAATCCAAGAAAGAAAAATTGGTCAATGTTATAATATTTCTTGGTAATAAGTGTAAAAATCAGAAATATAGTAGACCACTTTGAGGGGGTTACCTCCAATAATCAGATAATATTATATGAATTCAATGTATGATGATATGATGATATGGGAGAGAGTTCTCTTCCTTATTTATAGGCTTATCTATGTAGGGACATATCCCTTCATCCTACTTAAGAGGGATTAGTGTATTAACTAATAATTAAGTTAGGGTTAAGCATGCCACAAGTGCTTATCCTTTTATAATAAAAAATATGTAATATGCACTTAGGAATATATTATATTAGGATCATAACATTCCCTTCCCCTTTAGAAAAGCATTGCCCTCAATGCTTAGCAACTATAGAATCTTTATTGTGAATCGTTCATCATTCCATGTTGAATCTTCAATTGGCAAATTCTTCCACTTGATTAGGAATTTTGAAGTGGCTCTACTTTGCAATTTGATTTCGGAAATTCGATGAAGTTTTTGTATATTTTGTATGAATACATTTTCCATAGTATTAGTAGGAAATAGATGAGAGAGTCGACAAAAATATTTTTATTAATGAGTTTATAACTTTATCCACATCAAGCAAGATTCCATCAAGAAAGATTACATCAAGATTATTTTACTTTGGCAACCCTATAATGAAGTCCATTAATATTTCTACCCACTGTTGTATTGGAAATGCATTTGAGTGTCCCTGCTATAATGAATCTGGGAAGGAAGCATAAACAGATTCTCTCTTATAAATATGAGCAAAGAGAATAACAGAAATAAAGCTAACAAACCTCAAGTTGGTATACAAGTGCAAAGAAGAACTGAATCAATGTAATGTCCCCTTCTCAAACCTGATCTTTCCAGTGACCGTTGGCCTTTTCTTTGGGAACCCGAAGGCTAGTCGGAAGATAAATTAGGGTTTCCTATTTTTGAGGAGGTTATTGCTCAGAGATGATGGATTCAATGGCGGATCCTTTCTGGGTTTTCAGAGAGCTTCGCAGTGGTGTGTTCATCTCGGCATTCTGAGCATTTCCCGGAATTTACTATTTTTAGTAAATTCTATTTTTGGCAGTTTAGCAGTTGGGTCCAACATGGTTGACTTCCTATGTCAGTTTGATCAGTTGACTTGGTTATTATTGGCTTCAGGGCACAATTGGAGAGATAAGTTGATATAATTAATTAAAAAGTCAAGTTTTAATATTATATTCGGACATTGACCCCTTGGCCTAGTCTATTGACTTTATGTTGTTTTGAAAGGTGGGCTTTTTGAGGGTGGCGCCTCATTAAAGATTATTTTATATTTTACATTTTATCCAAAGTCAAAACAAGCTATAAAGGGGACGCAATTATTAAAGTATTGATTTTAATTATAAAGTCAATATTGAGCTTGAAGGAAATGGACGCCATCCTTGAAAGAGATTAGGGTTTTTGCCTTGAAGAGGAGATTAGGGTTTTGAGAAGTCAACGAGAAAGTTATAAAAGGAAGGCTTTGATCATCATTTGGTATCTTTGGTCTATGCTAATGTTATGCTGCCGAAACGGTTGCGGAATTGCTTCGAGGAATGAATGCCTCCTAGTCTGGGCTCGACTTCGTGCTTGAGAGACAGCACCTAGTGGAGAGGTTCGATTATTTAAGATAGATTTGTGAGTTCATTGGTTTTTGTGCATCGTAGAAGTCATTGTAATTCTTAGTTTCTGATTTCTGCATATTAGATGTATTTTCTGGAGTTGCTGATTTGATACAGCAGATTTCATGTTTTATTCATATCTCAAAAAAGACAAAAAAAATAGTTCTGGGTATTGCATTTATAGCATTGTCTAGGAGAGGCGAATTTGTGTCTCAAATCTCAGATTTTATGGTGTTGTATTTAATTTTAAAAGCTAAGTCGAACTTTCCAGCTTGGCCGTACCTTTTAGAATTGCATTGAAATCCGTGTAAATTAAATTAGGGTCTCTATGTTCAGTTTTAGTGTCTTGAAAGGGTCGCCTATACCTTGAGAGAGTAATGCATCTTATCTTGCATCAATCGGATAACATTTGAGAAAGTTATGAACAAATCATTGTGGATGTAAGCTGCTGATTTTTGTGAAAAGTGCAGATCTGATTATGACAGTCCAAGAAATCTGCATTTTCTGACTTGGGTTTTTGACATGGTGGTTTATTTAGAGCTGGTAACAAATTTATTGTTGATTGCTCCATCTGGAAGGACTTTGATGTATTGACATTGCAGGCAAGAATTACATTTTGTAAACTGGCAGTAGTACTGACCAGTATTCTCTAATATTGCTTTGTCATTAATTGTAATTCACGTTCTTGCTTTCTATACTAGTGAATTAGTTATAACTCCGCCCTATGGTAGCTACTCTCCCATCTTGGGTCAGCAAGCACATTCTGGGTGTTGAGTGTTTTCCAGCTTCAGCATTTCTCTTTCAAGTTGTTTTATTGTAATCACTCCGTCATATGGTCGCCCCTCACTCCGCATTGGATTGGGTAGCACATACTTGACGTTGAGTTCTTTTCTGCATTTAGAATAGAAGACCCTCTGACCAATGCTCGCCATCATCGGCGCCATACTGGTTAGAGTTACAGCATAAGCAGTTCAATTTAGATCCTCTGACCAATGCTCGCCATCTTCGGCGCCATCCTGGTTAGAGTTGCTTTCTTGCACGTTCTGGTTTTCTCCTCTAACCTTAACGGGTGCACTGCTTTGTAATTTGAAATTGTAAAAAACGAAAATTTTGGCTCGGAATATTTCAATCAAGGGGAGAAAAAAGGATTTGACCCAGAAGGCCTGCATCAGTGATCCTCCATGTTCTTTGATGGCTATCTTACAACTTGGCTTGCTATGTGGCCCATGTGCAGCCTGTTCATCAATCCTCTGAGGAGGTCTTGCTCTCTGCTTTAGATTTTGTGATGCTTCCAACATTGATGCCCAGCTTGTGCACCTACCTTCCCATTGCTAATATCTCCAGCCAACATTTTTCCCAGTTTCCTCTTTTCAATCTGAAATTTACAGTATGTTTACTACCTTATAGGCATATATCTATCAATAAAGTTCATACAGTTCTTTTTGTGCTTTTCTAAATTGTGGCATGCATGTTTATATTTTATTCCGTTCATTCCTATTATATTTGGGTTTTGATATTCAGTTTCTAGGTTGCAGTAGAGTTCTAAATGAATTCAAATCAATAATTGAAAAATTATTTCATTCAAAACATGTTTGTAAACAAACCCTTAATTTGATGTGTAAGAAAACAAAGGATGCTTGCAATCACTATTCTCTTGAGTAATTAATGTGTTACTACAGTCTGTGTATAGAATGCAAGGTTTGCAAGTTTTGATGCATTATGTTTTCAATATGTGGTTCTCTTTGTGACATCTATTAAACTTCACATTTTCTTTGTAGAAAAGGTACAAGTACGGGTAATTTGTGTATTTCAAACATCTGTCATGACCTTTTTTTTAACTGCTCAAATAAAGTGCTCTTTAGTGCAGGGACCATTCAACAATAAAATTTGTAAATAATTTTTTTCTATCACACTGTGACTTGCATGTGTAGGTTCCTATTATTGCATTGGCAATGAGCACGAGAGGGCTAATTAGTCGCATTCTTTGCCCAAAATTTGGTGGATATCTTACATTTGCTTCCGTTGGAATAGGGAAGGAGTCAGCTTCTGGTCAGCCTACATTGACAGATCTAATAAAAACATACAATATAAAAAGTTTGAGTAGAGATACCAAGATCTTTGGAATTATAGGAAATCCAGTGGGTCACAGCAAAGGACCAATTTTGCACAATCAGGCATTCAGAGAGATTGGATTTGATGCAATATATGTTCCCTTTCTTGTCGATGATCTTGCACAGTTTCTTACAGTTTATTCCACCACTGATTTTGCTGGTTTCAGGTGTGCAACTTTCCCGTCTATTAGACAAATTGACTTTTCACTAGCTTTATGATGGTGTTTCCTTCTTTCCAACTCTCTCCATCTTTCTGTTGCTTTTGTTTTTCCATTGAGAATGCTGGAAGTGTTTTCCAAACAAACTCTCCTATTAATTTATTCTTTATTGTTTATGCTTCGACTAAATTATCTTCATAAAGGAAAGAAATGAAAGGATGTTCAAAACAGAATAAAAGTTGTTAATGTGGTTGTAATTTACAACATCTTGTTGTACCCAAAATAAATTTTTGGCATTTTGTATAATTTGAGCTAAATCTTGTTAAAATGCCTAAATCTTGTTAAAATGCCATGTAAAGCTTGTTTTAGGTCAAACCAATCATAGGATCTTGGTGGGTTTCTGTCAAGGAACACAGGTGCAAAATTCTGAAAATTTGAAAATTAGGGTTTTACGTCCCTATTTTCAGGGAAACCCCCGAAAATAGGACCTTCCCAGAAATGATTGAAAATGATTTTGATAGGATTAAAAGGCTTCACGATCACATCGGTCAAGTCAGAATCATCAAAAGGCATGTTTTACTCTGGTGGGTCTATTTCTATTTTTCTGGAACAAAGTTAGGAGCTCCACAGCCATTATGTAATGTCCCCTTCCGTGAAGCCACTCTGAGTACCTCATTGCCTTTTTAATTCCCGAAGGCAATTGTTGAGCACCGGGAATCGTTTATTTAATTATTTAATTTTTGGCCTAAGCTTCATTATTTCTCTAAGGCAATATTAAATAATTAATTAAATTCCTTGTAAATGACTTTTGGAAGTTTCACTTAAGTGACTATGAAAATATTTCATTAATGAAATTATACAAAAGTCACTTTATTATTTTGTGAGCAAATTAAAAGAAAATTTGCCACTTTTAGGGCATGAAGGAAATACAAAAGAAAAATTGAAGAAAGGCATTCGCACTTTTGAAAAGTACATCTCTCTTTCTCACGGGAAGAACACGAGTTCTCTGTTTAGGGTTTAGGACCCTCTCAAGCCCATTTCGGATGTGTGAGATCATCCCTAGCTGGGTTCGTTGCAGTTTTTGAAGATCAAGAAACAAGACAATCTTTGCTTTTCACGTCATCCATTAGGGTGCTGTATTGATGACGGTTTTTGGGAAGATTCGTGGCCTTTGAAGACGTATTTTGCGGGATTCCTTTAGGGCGTTGCATTCACAAAAGAAATCACAGTCTGGTCGTGGGTTCTCAGAAGATGAAGCAAAATATGAGGGACGCGATTTTCTGGCCCGAATGAAGACGTGTTTCTCAGGCATCAACCTCCAGCTTACAGAGTCTTAGTGAAAACATCCAGCTCTAAGAAATAACGAACCAGTTAGGAGCCAAGAACGTGGGTTTGAAGAGTCTTTCAGCTGGTTGGAAGCAAGCATGAGCTCAGGAAACTGTACGCGGGTTTCTGCAGAAACGTGTAAACAGAACATGATTAGGCGCGTCACTTCTTGAGGAGAAACAAATCCCAAACAGACATTGCAAGGCACTTACAGGTTGGGTCGGAATCTCTTTGCTATGAGAGAGGTTAATTTTTATATATAAATTGATTGTATGTAATGTCATAGTTGGGGATTGACAAATATGTCTTTTATATATATTTCTTGTTACAACTGAATGTTCCTTTATGTTGAGTATTCAACCTGCTGTGTGAGTTCAGTCAGTCTGTTCTATGAGAATGTGCTACAGCCTTGTGTGAATGCTCTCCATTTAGTCCTATGTGATGCCAGTGAGTTCTGTACATCTGATGGTGTAGTAAGGGTGTCTTGCTTGGACTGTTTTAGTGCTAGGGTTCTCATATCAGTACAGATTTATATGCTGTTTAGAAACACCATGAAATAGGAAACAAAGAATTATGTCAATGTCATCTAAGTCGTTGACTGATGTGGTCTCCATAAAGTTCCTCTTGCAAGCATGATATCACCTGGGAACACAGTTCATGGGCTGTTAGTTAAATATGAATCGAGTCTTCTTTATCTGCTGTGTATGTCTCATGGGACACTTACAGTTGAAGTCTGGAAATGAATCCCTGTGTGTAAACTCAGACCCTTAAACAAGTTGTTTACCCAGTCTCAGGCTTGAAATCTGCAGTTATTTCTCACTGTTGTTTGATTCCTGTTTATACTCCAATCTGCTATAACTGACTTCTAAACAGATCTGAATTTTACAAAATGCTGATGATTATTCTGAGTTGTCCAATGGCTTGAAATAGATAGAAATGAATAAGGAATGTTTGAGTTCAATTTGATTATATGGTGTATGTATATTTTGTATCAAATTGTCTCTCATTCACTCGGCTAAGAGGCAAACGAGCTCCCCTCAAACCAAGCAGAAAATCAGATGAATTGTAATGGCATAAAAGAAATCAGCTTGTACGCCCGGTGTTGGACAAATTCCAAGGGGGTCAATATAGAAACTTAGAGAAAAATTTGCAAGGCATTTTACACATTAATGGCAGATTGGTCAGTACCAGGTGCTGAAAGCTAAGCTTCAAAAGCTTCAACAAAGAAACCATGGCGAAAATGCTTGAAAAGATGCTCTGCGATGGAGGGGACTTTCAAAAATGAAAAATGCTGAAAATTGACTAAGTCTGGGATTTTCAAAAATGAAAAATGCTGAAAATTGACTAAGTCTGGAGAATACCATGCTACAAGAGGAGGCTATCTGGATTCATCTGTAGTCATTTCCAAACACCATACGATGAGCGTGGGAACATGAAGAAATGGTGACTAGCGGAGAGATTTCTGAAGAATTAGAAAAGTTAAAGAATTGACTAACTCTTTGGAAAGCAGCAGCCTCTGAAGGAGGCGAGATTGAGATCTTTGAAAAAAGAGCCTTTCTCAAAATTTGGGGCACCATGATCTTTAAAAAGGTCAAATCACGGTTTAAAGATCTTACAAGGCAGTCATCTTGGTACGTTTGCTTCTTTGGTAGCGACAAACGAAACAAACGTGAGATAAATCTTTGAGGGTGGATCATAAACAAGCTAGCGATAAGTAGAAAAAGGCGATTGAAGAAATATCGGCTCTTGTCGAAAGCTGAAAAAATCAAAAAGAAAAAACCTTTCTAAAAGCCCTTTCAGACCTCAGATAATTGTCGCGACAAAGGCTTCGAGGATAACCTTCGGCCTAAATTAGATCTCAATAGCCTTAGCGAAACAGACGCGCCGAGCTGAGCCCGATCCGCGGATAAATGAGATCAAGCAAACCTTTTAAATAAAGACAAACTTGAAAGGACAAAAGCGCCCTTTTCAATGAGAGGCGCCATTGAATAAAGGAACCCTAAAATGACTTCCAAGTTTTTTGAATTCAGTCATCTTCGACAAAACAGAGCTGGCTACCTGGTGAGATATCAAGCGAAAACATCTAATTCTCCGATCAACGAGAAATCCAGATCAAAGCACAAGAGGTCATTTCAAATGGCTGAAGAATGAAGATAAAATTCACCAAGGCACAGGCAAAAGAGCCCTTTCTTGGAAAAGGCGCCCTCTCTTTTGAAGCTCTAAACTCAGCTTTTTACCATCATGCCTCCCAGGCACTTCTCTTCAGGTCAAATCCAGCTCAGCAATGAATGTGTCAGCAACAGCTTAGGATCGACAGATCAAGCCAGATTCAAGATC
>VDFB02392881.1:0-28164 GCA_007258455.2 Sequoia sempervirens | reverse complement strand
CACGTGGGAGCTTGGATGAGTTTTTCGTCGATTAGCTTTTTCATGATGTCTTCCAGTGGTTCCCCCAAAGTAGTGTATTTTCGTTTGGGGTATGTTTTGCGTTGAGGTGGTCCTCTTTGGTCGTTGACGTTATTGATGGTGGGATTATTGTTGGGTTGATATGTTGTGTGACGAGTTTTTTGGCGTTGTGGTTGGGTTTGCGGTGCGGGTGTATTTTGGCGTGGACCACTAATGACCACCTTGGCATCGACGACGCCATCATTAGTGATGTTCTTGTTTCTCGCCCATGTACGAGGTTTATCATTGTAATTTGATGGTGGGCGATTGTTTTGTGATTCTTGATATGATGTTGATTCGATGGGTTGGGTTGCAAGGGCTCTTTCGATGCTAAGCGCCTTGGAGATCAATTGATCGTAGGTGGTGATTCCCTGAACCTTGAGGTGGAATGATAGACGACTTTCAAGATTGGCTATGATTGTGCAGACTTGTTGTTCTTCTGGCATGGTCCATTTGCTCCGATTGGCCTTGGATCGCCATCGTTGAAGGAATGAAGCGAAAGATTCATTCTTTCCTTGTTTCAGAGCGTAGAGTTCTTCGAGACTAACATCCATTGTAATGTTACATGCGTAGTTTCTAATGAATGCGTCTCTAATTTCTTCGAAAGAACAACCTAATGCACGAAGGTAAGCAGAGAACCATTCCTATGGCATTGCACCGCTAAGCTCCTAGGGGCCAGCATCAGGATAAGTATCATATGCAACCTCCATACAATGAACACCTGGAATTCCTGATCTTGATCTTGGGGTTTCCAGATCCCTCGATATTTGTCAAATTTAGGGATCTCAAATCCCATAGGGAGATAGTTTCATATCTGGAAGCCCTATCAAATGGATAGGGACACAGAAGTTAGCACTAGTTTGGTTGTTTGCCCTGATTGAAGATCGAGTACTTGTTGTGAGAGCAACTTGAATTGTGTCGTCATATCATTCTGAGGATCAGGGGGTGGGATGAATGTGTTTTGGGGTGTTGCAATCGTGGTTTGGATGGATGAGTTGGTGTGGATGGATGGGTTGGTTTGGATGGATGGGTTGGTTTGTGCGTTGGTCACTGGTATTGGTATGTTGTGGCGAGCGAAGTAGGCTTCTACTTTCTTTTGGATGAACAACGCTTGTTGTTGCTCTTGTTGTTGTTGCGCTAGGATTTTTGCTTGTTGTTGCACTTGTTGCTGTTCTAACAACGCTTGTTGTTCTGCTAGCTGTTGCACTTGTTGTTGTTCTAACAATGCTTGTTGTTCTGCTTGTTCTTGTTCCCACAACGCTTGTTGTTGGGCTGCCAATTCTGCTGCTTCTTGCTGCTCTTGGTATTGCTTTAATGCTTGCTGATATGCTTGCCATTGCGCTGCTTGTGCAAGAAGTTGTGCTTGTGCTTGAGCTTGGGCTTGTGCTTGGGCTTGGGCTTGCGCTTGAGCTTGTGCTTGGGCTTGCGCTTGTGCGGTTTGTTGTTGCAATAAAAGTTGTGCTTGAGCGACTCTTTGTGTTTGCAATGCTTGTGCGGCTTGGGCGGCTTGTTGTTGTTGTTGTTGCAATAAAGCTTTGGCTTGTTGTGTTTGTTGTGCTTGTAATGCAGCTTGTGCGGTTTTGGCAGCTTGCGCAGCTTGAGCGGCTTGTTGCACAGCTTTTTGTTTTTGCACTTGTTGATAGCCTCTTTGGAAAGCAGCTTGCAATGTTGCGTCGAATTGGTTTGATGTGGTGAATGTTGGTGGCGGTGGGGGTGGTGGTGGATTTGGAATGGCGTTTGTGGTGGTGGTGAATGATGATGTTGTGTTGATCATTTGGTTGGTAGATGGTGTTGTCATGTTGATTGCGTGATTGGTGGATGGTGTTGTTGACGTGGTAAGTGGCGTCGTTGATGTGATTAGCCCTTGAGAGACCATGTTTTGCAATGTTGTGGGGGTGTTTGATGATGTTACCATTGCTTGCGTGTTTGTCATTTGTGATGTCAACAATAAGTTTTGAGCGTTTGGCAAAATGTTTTGATTCATGGTTGGGATAGCGGTTTGATTGATGCTTGGTAGGGGAGGCAACCCCAAGCCAAGGAGGGATGTGGATGATAATGATAGTGGTGGGATAGGTGGAAATGTGAGGGGGGTGAATCCTTGCGAGAGCGTTGTGGTGTTAAAAATGCCCCCTGGTCCGAATATGTCTCCCTCTTTTTGTGAATTCGTGAGAAGAGGTGTTTGTGATGCTCCATGAAATGATGTTGATGATAGGTCATAATGTAAATTGAGAGGAACTTTTTGGTGTAATGAATTTTGGAGGGTGTTTTGTTCCACTGTGGTGTTTGCGTCCAAGTTTTGGTTATTCACAAGGGGATGTGATTGAAGTTCATTGAGAAATGTGTTTCCCTTGTTTTCATTTGGTTGAGTTGGAGCAATCGATGTCGTGATTTTTGGAATGTTTTGCGTGACGTTTTGGGATGGAGGTGTAGATGAAATGGGGATTGTGGATGAGATTGGTGGAAAAGATGTCTCCACTATAGTGCTCATATCAAAATCCGAAGGCAACTTGGCCCCTTGCTTTGCTAGTTCAAGCATGTACAACGAAGGGTTAAGTCTCATCATGATGTTGATGATTCTATGGTTATCTGGATTTTGGAGCATTTCAGTTATTTCTTCGCGAGACATTCCAAAGGTGAGGTCTTCCCCTTGATTTTCTTCTTGTGGGTTTTATGATGATGAGGGGACCAATGGATTGCTTGATTCTGCAAGATTCATTTCTGCATTTGTTTGGCTAAGGTCACTTGAAGCGGGAGTTTCTTTGTGGGCTTCCATACTCTTCTTGTATTGAGATCTCGTTAGAACCATAAAACAAGGATCAATCTTCGGAAATATGGGAGATGAATCTCTTGATTCCTTGGATTTAATCTCTATTTTATGTCCCAAAGTGAAAGTTTTTAGGATGCCTTTTAGGATCAAACGTGATGATGATATGATGATAGGATGGTGATGTTCAAAGATGGATGCTATGGATGTTTTGACTTTTGATAGATCTTGAATGAAATACTAGGCTTTGGATTTTTGATTGGTTTGATGTTTTGGATTTTTGAGACTTTGTCCTTGATCTTGATATGGATTTTGATTTTGGATTTTGAACAAAAAGACCCTAAGATGTTTGATAATGATCTAAAGGATAGTTGTGTTCAAAGGATGATGATTTGGATATGTGTGAGGAGAAGGATACATCTACCCACACCTACCCAAATAGGATGATTGTTTCACTAAGTATATGAGAAGGATTCATCTACATACACTAAGCTAGACAAGATGATTTGGATGACTTTGACTAAAGATATGCAAAAGGATGCATTCACACACTCCTAGCCAAAGGTGTTTTTGATAAATGTTTTCAAGGACTTGATCTCAATGAGTTTGAATGATTGCTTGATTTTGTCATAAAGCCTAGCATTTCAAGGATGATTTCAAGGTTTTAATCAAAAGTTGATTTGTGAGATGGATGTTTGGATGTTTTGAAAGATGGATGAAAGAGGTTTGATTTTGTTTTGATCCCTAGATGAACCTAAAAAAAGACCACTTTGTACTTTCCAAGACCTAGGTATTGAAGAGCATGCATATGCTTTCTAAAGACCTTTGTTAACCAAGGAATGATTTGACCATTTTGGATTTCCAATCAATGATTTCTGCTTTTGGGATTTGGAGTCTTCAACACATATGAAAGTTCATTTTGCTTAGTCTTTGCTTAATGGATTTATTTTACCAAAAACACTCTCTTTGATTAAAGTTTCAAACTAAGATGTACCAATGTCTTAATTTCCTTAAACCCCACAAGATATTTTATGTGGAAATTCAATGAACTTAAGGCAAGGGTTTTCCTATTATTTACTCAAAAAGACAAATTGAGATATAATCCAATGCTTAGGAACCTCTACAGACCTGAATCCGCAGGGAAAGCAGTAACATATGGATTGAGTCAATGATATTTGTCTTAAAGAGGGTTTGAAATTTTGAGAACCATGTTGAATGTTTGTTTGCAAAATGTTTTCGAATACACACTGTGTTTTCAAACAAAGAATAATTACAAGCCCTATGGATGTGATAGACAATGTTTGTTGAGTCCCCACTTGGACAAGAATCATTCCATACTACTTTTAGCGGATGGTTAGTGCTTGACCCCGGCTCCCCTCCACGGCACTCCTTATGCGGGGCAGCCAAGCATCCAGCACCATAGAAACTCCCATGGCATGCTTTCCATCTCTACTAAAAGCGAAGTAAAATTGGCCGAGCGAGCAGCCAGGTTAAGCACGCAACAAGCAGTTAAGGATTTTGGCAGGTCCCTAACACATAGGTTCTAATTAAGGACTTTCGTTCGTGGGAGTTCACCCAGCGTGGCAAAGGTCGCGGGATCCATCAACGCCGAGACCAACCCGCGTGATTATGGCGTTTGGCAGAGTCTCATTTGCTATCCGCATTTTGGAAATACTCTTGGCTTTAGAGTGTTGCCGGTTGAGTGTGGGTGATGCTTACCCAAAGGCAGGGCCTCCTAAGATAAACAAAAGCGGGCAGGTTCCGTCAAGTAACCGTCCCGATCTTTGACGGCACAAAGAAGGAGAATATACGCGAAAATGCCCCTACTCACACTCGCACAAGATGTTCAATTTTAAACCCAAATCGAAGTGTTTCAAAGCAATAAAATACATTTTGAGTGTTTCTCTTGCACCTAGATCGCCACCGAGCGCGAGGGAAGGATACGCACTCAAAGACAAAAATCTTACAATCAGCACTTGTTAAGTTTTTGCTTATAAAGCAATGATGGCTTTGCATTTTGGCTTGCAAAATCAAGTGATTTGCCTTGTTATTCAATTTTAACCCAAAACAAAATCTAGTAAGTGTGTTCTAAGGTTAGTTTTAATCCCTTTGCAATGAAAATGAATTTGTTCGTTTTAGCCCCAATTGAAAACTAATGTTCTAAAACGAAAAGGAAAACAATTTCGTGTAGTGTTGATTAAACACTTAAAGTGTTAAAGAACACATTGTGTTTTCAAAAAACATTTCCCTCCTTTCATGAAGTAGTATTGATCAAAAAAATCAAAGTGTTAAAAAACACATTGTGTTTTCAAACAAGAATCCTCCTCCTCTTTTGCTTTGCATCTTTTCGCCTTTGTTCGTTTGTACCTTCGCTTGTACCTTCGTTTGCTTTTGTACCTATAAAAACAAAAGACAATTATGTGAGGATCAAAATAACTTTAAACAATAGCATGATCTTAATTGAAAAGATGAATATTTTAAGATGATCATGATAAGCAAAATTTTATAAGTGAATCATGTTTTTATATTAAACTAGACTCTAAAGTCACACCTTAATAACATGAAACTTACAAAAGAAAGGATAATATAACTTATCATTAGATTATCACAAATGATTGCTAAAGACCCAACAAAGTGATAAAATCAAACACTACTTCAATTATTTAGGTGGAACATCAATTTTCACAAAGTCCCATCTAATCAAAGTAATATTAGTTCACAATAATAGCTTACAAAAGACCATGCATTGAACAAAGTGATATGTAAAATGGCAGAAATGTAACCAAGTTTTTAATTCCCCAAAGCATACGCATCCTGCAACTTGCAAGAAGCCTTCAAAGCCATCGCTTCCAATAAATGCATATGTCAAACATTAGAGATCTTCTCAACAGACATATAAATTTTGAAAATAACCGAGAGATTTTAATGGATCACTGAATTTAGGCTTTGACGGTGACACTTTTTCAAGCAATAAAATAGTAGGCAGGGCAACCATTTTCTAAATTGCGTGAACAAGTATATTTCATACACCAAAGTTCCAATTTATTGTCTATCCTATCAACAATATCATTCCACAAAAATCATAATATCATTTTACTGACAGCTGGTTAAGAGTAATCAAAGGACATTCTGTTTGCAGCTCTGGCCATTCGAAATATCAAACTAAATGCTGGTTGTTTAGTTTCCACCTCAGTAGATTGTGACTGGTCAATTGTAAATGGACAAAAATCTGGACAAAATCTGGTATTTCAGTGGGCAGATTAAAACACTTTACAACCATATGAACATAATGATTTATGAATTTGGAGAGACACTCAAGCTACGCAGCAAAAGCAACAGTGAGATCAGTAGCAGTTAAAGAAATCTAAAAACAGATTCATGACAGTAATGTGTCGTGTAGACAGCGCATGTAAACTTTTGGACAGAATATCTCAGAGAATTTAATGACTCATGATATAGTCTTAAATGTGGTGTGCAAGTTTCAACGCATTTAAAACAAAACAAAAATTAACAAATGGAAAAGATACCGTGCATCTTATTCAAATTTTGAGTGAGAAATCCATGGCGGGAGATCAAATCCAAAGAAGGAAAATCGCGTGAGACAGACACCATTAATTACAACTTACATACCTACTGGCAACCGCAGATAACAGATCAAAAAACAAGACAAAGAAACAGCAGAATAGCATTGTGCGCGCCAAAAAAAAAACAGCAAATATCAATGATATTTCTCTAAGATATATAAAAGAGAAGTTTCATTCGCAATAAAGTTTTAATGAAGGTATGATTGCTGTGGTACAAGGGACCGAATGAGGACTCTCAGAGGCGCGCAATACAAAAGACAGAACCACTACGCATGACTGTTACAAAGGCACATAACAATATGCATCGAAAGCTTGAGAAACTTTCACGCAAAGGCAAATGCAGTAAGGAGAGGGAACTTCTCTTGGCTTTGCATCATGGCTACAAGGACTCAATTTGAAAATTCCTCCGAAGTTGGTGTCTTTGCAAAGCTTACGAATGCATACTGTCTGGTGGCTATTGGTGGATCAGAGAACTTTTACAGCACATTTGAGTTCGAGCTATCTGAGGTCATTCCTGTTGTAAAGACGTCAATAGCTGGAACCAGAATAATTGGACGACTCTGTGCTAGGAATAAAAATGCTCTGCTATTACCAAATACAATGATTGATCAAGAACTTCAGCACTTGAGGAATAGCTTACCTGATCAAGTTGTGGTGCAAAGAGTTGATGAAAGATTGTCTTCTCTTGACAATTGTGTTGTCTGGCAATGATCATGTAGGCTTAATTCATACTGACTTGGACAGGGAGACAGAAGAACTGATAGCAGATGTTCTAGGAATCGAGGTAAATACTGAATATGTTTGTCAGACATTTGCATTTGCAGCTACACTGGTAAATACACAAAGAGAAACTAAAAGAATGTGGACGCCTAGACAAGGCATGCTTTCTGTCTGATCGAAAAAATGTTAAAAGGATAAACCACTGCAAGAAATGAACAGAATGAATCTGTTACAAAGACATGGATTTTTAATTAAATGTGTTAATCTGATACAGAGCCTGACCCACGGCCTTTCCTAGGAGATAGTGAAGGTACGCGATATAAACAAACAATCTTAGCTAAAAGTGAAAGTGAACTCAGATAAGATAATGATAAAAACAGTGTTCATAGGAAAATTTTACGTTACTTAGCATTCTCAAACATGGTGATTCAAATGAAAAGGACATTCAAAACACAAATTATTCGAAAGATTTAGCTGTCAATATGATGATTCCACCAACAATCAAAAGGTACGCCCTCCTTCTAGCGCCAAATGTAGGCATCCCTTTAAATCTGCAAAAACTAAACTCACATAGGGGTTAGCACTTCACAAATTTAACAAAATACCTCTATGAAATACCTTGTAAAATGTTTAAAACATGCAACAAAAAGATGAAAGCAAGCTACAAGCATCATGAAAACAATTACAAGTTACCTATTCCATAGGTGGATTGGTGTCACATGTGCTAGTGACCCTTTCCCAATCCTTGACCAAAGCTCAAATTGATAAAATGCCAATGGAGATGATGGAGTGAAATGATGAACAAGATCAAATCTCAAAGAGAGTAACCTTGCATGAAATTGTGAAGATTGTGAAGGATTTGCTTGAGGATGATGCTTGTATTTAAAGATTTTCAAAATGTTGAATGTTGAAGAGGGACCAATGTGGGATCAAAATCAAGCCAATGAATTGAGGACACTTGTCATCATGTGATTAGTTGATGTGTGTGCAAGATTTGGGAAGAGTGCCCAAGAGGGGGAAATTTTGAATTCAAATTTGCAATTAATTTTGAGAGGGGGACAAGAAAGAAGAGCAATAAATGCCCTGTTTGACTTGTCATGTTGAGGGAAAATGATTGTTTTAATAAATCAATAAAATTGATTTATTGTGCAAGTGGCTAGGTCTAGATAATGCAAGTGGGATGGGATTAACATTAGATTAGGATTAGATGATGATCATGTTGATTAATGCTGATTAGATGAGTTGACATTTTGGACTTTGATATTCTGATTTATTTAAATCCAGAAAATGCTGGAATATGATTGATTTGGATTTGATTTAAATAAAGTCCTGATTTATTTGATGAATGGAATATGATTATGCATGATGTAAATTTGACATGTCTACACTAACTATCAAGCTTCCTAAAAAAATTAGCTTTCTTGCAAATCTTTGACAAGCATCAGAAGTTTTAATAAACTTGTGGGCATCCTTGAATATAGTAGACCACCAAAATCCTAATCTTAAAATTTTATGAGCAGTGGTATTTTCCATGTAATGATCACCACACACTCTATTATGCATTTCCTGCAAGAGTTCTAATGTCTGCTTTCCATCAGCACATTTAAGCAGTACACCATAGCTCATTATCAATAATCACATACTTGATGGCATGCAATTTCAATGTCCTTTTGTCATTGTCATCCATATTTCTAGGACACTGCAAAGTCTATATGTATTGGAAAATCCTTCTATACTATCCACATGTTTGCATATCACAAATAGGTGCAACATCAAAAATCTCTATCCAATTAATCTAGTTAGCCTCCAAATTAGATTTTACAACCAATTTATCTAGGCCCTTCCCTCTTACTAATTTTGTAATGTAGACATTAATATGAATTCTTAGATCCTATTGATCCATCTACACCTTCTGCCTATAGTTTCTTACTGAGTGAAAATATCTTTCACAACAACATTTGGTACAAAAGCTATGATGTAGGTCCTGTTAAATAAGTTTTGAAATTCTTCACAACCTCGAATAGAGTATATTCTTTTTTTTATTTCATATCATATTTGAGATTTGTTGCATGTAAATATTTGCTAAATAATGCAATGGGTTGTTGAAATCCCTCCTCATTTTTTATGTATTAAAACAACAATGATAGTATGAAAGGATGCAAAAGAGAAGATGTGCATTGGCTTAGAGAAATTAGCAGACCTGAAAAATGGAGCCTCCTTGATGGCCTATTTGGTTCTTTTGAATGATTGAATTGGATCTTCACTCAAAGTTACCTTTTCTCCTTTATTCAACATCCTAAGATAGGTCTTGTAACCTCCGCAAAATTGGTCACAAATCTCCTCAAAAATTTTATCTGTCCAAAGAATGATTGAATTCCCTTGACATTCTTTGGCTGAGGTATCTTATCTATGGTTTCCACCCTTTTGGGGTCAATCCTCACTCCTTCTTTGGACACAATGTACCCCAATAATTTTCCTTCAGGGACCCCAAAGGCACATTTCTTTAGATTCAGTGAGATCCCATACTCTAAAACTCTAATAAATATCTTCTCAAAGTGTGTGCAATGATCCTCCTTGGAGTAATCTGTCAAATCATCTTGGTAGATAGACATAAATAAATCAATAAAATTATAAAAATCTACATCCATAGCCCTCTAAAAAGTGGCACCTACATTTTTCAAACCAAATGGCATCCTCACATATACATAGGTGCCTCATGAAGTAGTGAATGCAGTCTTATACTACTCAGATTCTCTTATTTTCACTTGGTTATAGCCAGAAAATCCATCCATCATTGACAGTAGCTCACAATCAGTTACCTTTTGTAATATAGCTTCCATGTTTGGAAATAGATAATTATCCTTTAATGAGGATACATTCAGATTCCTAAAATCAACACACAACCTTATATATCCATTATTTTTTTTTAGTGGCACTAGATTGGATACGCATGAAGAATGTCTGATGGGTTTTATGATGCTAGAATCTCTTAACTTTACCAACTCCTCTTGCATCTTGGGAGCTAAAGTAGGATTAATAGGTATCTGCTTCTGCCTGAAAGGCTTGGTATTTTCCTTTAGAGAAATCTCCTACTGAAATAACATCTCACTATATGCTTTAAGGTCATCATATGACCAAGCAAAGACATGTCTATATTTACTCAATAAGGTTATCAACATTTCCTTAACCTTTGGTTTCATTTTCTTTCCTACATACACTTTCTTAGGGGAATTTTTAGTCCCGTAATATACTTCCTTCAATTCTTCTGGATGAGCAATAGTTGTCTTAATCTTGTTTTTATCTTAACTCTCAAAGACCCTTTCAAGTGCTACAAGGCCTTTGGGGATTTTTTTTTTTGTAATTGGATGACTTCATTACCAAATACTATGTCCTTTAAATCTACATTTTCAAAAAATTCCCCAAAGTTGATCTCCTACCCTTCATATTCATCCACAGATTTCAAAAATTTGAGAATATCCTCATCATCATTGAAAATCTACCAGTTATGTACATTTTCAGGAACGGAAGACCTTGACTATACCTCTACCTTAGAGATACCTACAAAAGTTATGTCATTTGGTCTTAACATAATGTTAGAAAGTAATTCAACCACTGTTCTTTCCTCTTTCCATCCAATCAATTCCAAAAGCATCAAACTGCTCAATGGAATCCCAGACAACATTTTGGTATTGTTTTAGTCTATTGTTTTTGCAAACATAATTGGCTCTTACTTGAGATATCACAAGCTTAGAATATTTCATTACCATTAGCTTTTTTATCCCATGCTTGTCAGCCAATCTTAATCCTAGTAACAATGCTTCATATTCTGCCACATTTTTTTGTAGATAAAATATAAAAAAGAATATTTGTACATATTTCCAGTGGGTGATATTAGCAATATTCCTGTACTTGACCGTTCCTTGGAACTTGCACTATCGAAGTACATTTTCCAAAGTCCATCATTGTCAAATACCCTTATTACTTCATTATTTATATGTGAAATGTGCCTATCAGTTTCTCTTGGTGCTTATTCCACCTTAAAATCACTAATATCAATGTCTATGAAAATGATTGTATCATCTTCAGGAGGATGCTACAACATATGTGGCACCTTTGGTTCTTGTACCACTTGCACATACTTACCATCAATAGGGAAAGTGGCATAGGACATGTTGCACTGCATACTACCTCCAATGGATCCATTCCATTTTATGGATAACAACATTCCATAATTAGGTGGGATATCAACTACCACCAAACTCATCTTAAACTCCTTTTCTGGATATGTTGTTAATCTATAAGGAAGTTCATTTATCACACCAATAATAGGGACTTCCCTCAAATCCATAGCATAACATTTACCATGAGTGTTGTTAAATTTCAATCCCAGTGCCTCCATAATTTTTGTTGGAATGATATTATTGGATGCTCCAAAATCAATAATACATTTTTTTTATAAAATTTCCCTCAACAATCAGTGTGAGGAAAAATGGATCAATCTTCCTAGGACAAGCAATTTCTGAATTTCCTAGAAAGATATGATGGATTTCAATCATTACGCACTCAATCTCTTTTTTTCTTTCTGGTCCTTCTCGCCCACTTTGGGAGGAGTGGGAACCACTAATTCATTATAGGCCATAAAAGCACCATTAATAAGGGCTAATACCTTTTGCTTATGTTCATCTATTCTCGTCAATTTCAAGAAAGGGAAAAAATACTTTTACTTGGCTAAGTAATTGAAACATATCAACAAGTGTGTACTTAGGAAATTCTATTGGGATCATTCCTTGCTCATTGTTACTCTCCTTTGGTTGATTCTTGGATTTATTAGCTCTAGGCTTGACATCTTTTCTCACAGTTTCATGATTCTACTTTTGTAGCTTTTTCTTAACAGGGGATGTGAGCTTTGCATCTATTTGGTTTGTCTACTTTTTTCGAAAAAAAATTATCTCCCCTTTTTTCCTTCACTTTTACTGCTTATGCTTTCACATCAAATTTGTGATTTTTTCTTTTGGCATTCTGTTCCATAATGAAAAGACCAAAAATACTTCCTTGTTCACTACCAACTATTCTATTTCTTATATGATATGAGCTTATGGCTTAGGAAGCCAAAGTCGCAGTACATCTTGCAATCTCCTCATCTAAAGGTCTTCTTAGGGACACACCATCTTCAATTGATTCCACATTATATACTTCAATATCACTATTAGCATCCTCATATGAGAGAACCTGCTAGTGATATGTACTACAAATATACCTTTGATCATCTACATCCATTTCATGAGACTCCATATCAGATGAGCACTCATTGTCAAGAAAGTTTGAACCATTTATAATCATATTTATGTCAATATCATCCTCATTTGACTAGTCACACTTTGTAGGTGCATCTTCATCAACTTCAACCATTTGTGCAACTACAAATTGATGGGGAGAATGAGGCATTTGGAAAATCATGCACCAAGGGGTGTCATCATTAAAATTTCTTGAATTCTTTTGTAGAGGATCTAAAGGGACCTTATTTTGAGTATTTATTAGGAATCAGCTTCCCATTATACCAATTGGTATTATATGGGTGATCCTACAACTAAGGGGCTCTTTCATTCCTTTGATATTTTTTTGACTGGACCTTGTCTTGTCTAGAAATTTTGTCATTTATAGTCTTCATGAGACTATCAATCTTATCCTCAAGAGTACCATCTTTTGTACCCAAAATTTTATAGTCCTTTTTTTTATTTCTAAAAAGTTTTGCATCATCTCTTTTGCCAACTTTTCTAGTTGCTCTACTAATATTCTGAATGTGTTCTACCATTTTGTAAGCCTCCCTCAATGTCTGAGGATTCTTAGCCAACAAGCGGTAACTCATATTTGCATCAAAATCATTATAGTAATTTACCAAGCACACATTGTCATTTAATTGTAGATGAGGAGGCAACCTCTTCCTAGCCTTTTGGAACCTTGTATTCAAATCAGCCATCAACTCATTATAACATTTAGCAATGCTATTAAATTGATTCAACAAAAAACTTGAATATGTCTTGTCATTGTATTCCTCTCTAAATACTCCTTTGAATTCCTCTCAAGATCCAATTCTCTCTATAGTAAAACTCCTATACCACTCTCAAGCATCTTCAATGAGAGAATGAATAAACAACTTCATCATGACATCCTCCGCTTCTACCTCAAAATCATCCATAAAATTTAGAAATGCTTTGAGATGATCTTCACCACTCAAGGCACTGTTTCTAGAAAATCTGACTAAAGCAGGTCTAAAATCCTCAGGGAAAGGGTTAGGATAACCAAGTATTCTGGTGAAACACAACTATTGCTATCTATCTACTTGCAATGGTCTTCTAGCATTTATGTCCCTATGAGCATTTCTAGACTCATCATCCTTTTAGCTGTCAGATTGATTATTGTCCTTCCCTTTTCCCTCTCCATCGTTACTACCACCTTTCCTTTTTCCCTCATCATCTTCAAAATAGGAATTCTTATTCTTATTATTTCCTCCACCTCCACCACCTTGATCTCCACCACCACCTCCATAGGGAGTATGTCCTTTAGAATTCTTCTTTTGTGACTCACTACTATTATGTCTAGAGCTTGAAGCTTCTGAAGTTGGTGTAGAAATTTTAAGGAAATAAATATTCCTAGCTATTTCCACATTAGTAGCTTCTATTTCAAATTTTCTCAACTCTTCCTATAGTTTTTCATTTACCATATGTAATTTGAAGAGTTCAGGATTTGGGGGTGCAATGGATGCAGTAGGATCAATTTTAGCATTATTGATGGGGGTTTTAGTAGATGAAGAATGGGTATTTTTGTATTGGCACTTGTATTGGAGGTATTTTAGGTAGTCTTCTTTCTCTGATCAATGGGATTCTTTCCATGATCTGAAAATGATGTTTACTTAGTAGTAGCAGAAGGATCTAAATATTTGGTAGTTAAAATAGATGTGGTATACATACTAGCAACAAAGTTCCCCATCTGAACTATTTCTTTAGGAATTTCATGAGTAATTTTAGTAGTAAAGTTAGAGACATTTTCTTCAAAGGCCCTCTACCTAGCAACATATTCTCTCATCTTCTCTATTTTCTATTTTCAAGAATCTTTCTCAAGTTTCTTAGCTATAATCATGTCTTCCTTCTCCTTCAACTCCTTTTGTCTATTCTCCTCTTCTTGCTTAAGCCTAAATTCTTCTTCTTCTAAGGCTTGCATGTATTTGTCTGTGTCTTCCTCATTTTCTAAGACATCTCCAAGCTCACTCAGTGTAGGGGTATAGTAGGTTTGATCAATTGGGTATTCCTCAAGGAAAATGTGCACTTCTATACTAAGACATTCTCCCCTCAACTTAAAACTTGTTCCATTAAAAACAAACCCAACTCCTGGGGTTAAAGGTTCTAATAACTTCTTATTACTATCCCAAAATCCCCATCTATCCTCTTCTCTTGAAATTTCAAGTTCAATATCAAAAACTTTCTCAACAAGAAAAATTCCTTGATCTATCCTAGACATTTCAAATTCATGTGCCTCCTTAGGGTACTTGCACTATTTACTTCATTATTGAAAGTTGGAGATACTTCAATAATGGATTCAATATACTTACCTAATTTAGTAGTTTCCTTCACCCATAATGGTTGCTTGTCTTTTGCAAGCTCAAGCTCCAACTTCTACTTAGGATGTTTCTTTGTGTAGGTTTTGGTCTTCTTCATAGTGTCAAATATGTTAGAATCCTTCTTCTCATGTTCCTTTTGGGATCTTATCTTTACACTGGTATTAAAAACTTTAGAGTCACCACCTAGAATGCTAGGAAATATAAATTGAGTGTACCTTGACTTGGTACGTGTGATCTCAGAAAATTCTCTGAACATAACCTAACACAAGGTGATAGAATAGACCAAGACTTGACGCATATGACTGAACATGACTTATGTGACTATTACAACAGAATTTCAACCAATTATCCTTTAGCTAGTAAAGAATAATAATATACTAGACTCTGACTATACTAGATCTAAACTAGAGACTTTAGACTTAACAAGTCCCAAGAAAATTTGCCAATCTGTTGGTTATTTTTTAAGAACCAAGCTAATCTTTAGAATCGCCTATCTATTTTTCCATTTCCAATAATGAGTAATTCTAAATGGATTGGGAAATGAAGGAGTAAAATATGTAAAACTTTAACTCCTACACTTTTGGATTTGTAAAAACCCAAGAGGGTGATCCAACAATGTATATTCAAGAACTTATGTGATTTATATTTAGATACATTGTAAATAATAGATAGTTCCTATATATCCACTCAACGATATATTGTATCAAAGAGTTGGTGGTTCTTTTAAATAATACACTATACTTGGAGCATGAGAAAAAAAATTCATCATAGCATGACTATAATGGTAACCCATCTAAAATATTTGTAAATAAAGAGTGATTTGTTGATAAACTAACCTAGGAACTAAATTCTAAGTAATTTACCAAAACCAGTGCCTTATCCTAAAAATGGAGTTAATCTTAACCTATGCTATTTCATAACAATTAACAAATAGTAATTTATAGCTTAAGAAATATTGCATTACAACACTCCCCATAGTATTCCTGACTTTAGAGACAAACTGTGGTTCTAATATTAAGAATAATTGATAATATTTAATAGCCAATTCAACTTGCTTCTAATGTCAATCTGGGGTCGTAGACTAATGAAATGTATAGTGGTTGTCTACTCAAGGGATGAAGATAGCAAGCCAAGTGGGGATGAATGTAGCTAGAACTTAGAAATAAACCTACAACAAACCAAAATAGAACTGGCGACAAGAACTATCACTTCTTGGCAATAGGATTTGCACACACAACAAACCCTGAAACAAAAACTTAACACCATTTATTGAATTCATAATTAAATCTGAAACACGTGAGAATCAATTGGAATTATGTACAATTACATAAGTTACAATATCTAAGCCAATATGAACAATGCTAAGCATATAATTAATTGAAATCATAACACAGTAAATAACACACATCTAATCTAAAATAAATCACCAAATATACTGAGAAGTGGATCTTGCCTCCTTAGTACATCTGATGAGAGAAAATGAATTCCTTTCTACATTGCTTTGATTAGAATAACATTATTCTATTCATCCACAAATATTACAAATTTTTGCACTATTCCACTACAAAAATTTGCATATATTTCCTACGATGCTCACCAATATCTATATTAAAATATGTCATCCCCATGTTTACAAAATACACATATATTTTAGTATATGTTGAGTTTATAATAACTAATAACTAAAGAAATATTAAATAGTTTATTTCAAAAAACTGGTGAGCAAAAGGCTCATGTTAATCCTTTGCGAATGACAACAAATCAAGAACAAGTCTATTATAGGAGCAAGCATAAATAGATATGAGAATAGTTGCAGTTTTCTCCAGCTATGCAACCACTTGCACCATGGGTTCCCTCCCATATTTCATTTGGTTGATTATTCTCTATTTATGTTGGTCGTGAATTTAAAATTTTTCTTGTTGCAACAAATCGAATATTTTTGGTTTTCTCCAAATAGCTAGAAAGTGCTTCCTCTGTCACACATTTATTTCCTCAATTTGATCTACTTTACCAAATAGCATGGCCATTGGGAGAAGTCATGAATTGAGATGGAAAATAGATTAAATCTGTACAAATGAAGTGACTATTGTATTGTAGGAAAACAACATGGTAGAAACAAAAATTGATAGCTTGCAATTATGAAAGTCCACTATGGTGGAGAGTTACATGACAAGAAGTTCAGAATATAAAGTGATAGGAAGATCTACACCTTTAAATCTGCATGCTATAATATATATTTTCTTGATCTGGAAGAAATATTAGTAAACACAAGTTGATATTATTTATTCACTATTTTATCTAAAAACTTGATTAAATATTACTTATATATATTTAAACCATATGCAACATAAAATGGTAAAGTCATATGGAAATGAATACAAAGGCATATTGGAAGGCATAAAATATGGTGTAAAATAGAGCATATTTGGCTCTCGTCACTGACCACTACTTCTTGAAGATATCCTAGCACATAATTCTTATGATTCAACAATCTCATTCAAGCAATTACACTAATTCATTGAATTAATAGGCAAGAATGAATTTCCACATCCACTGTAAAGTAATCGAGACAAATCAACACAACACTTTATTATATTCGTTCATAACTCATAGAACAATTACAAAGGAGAGTTAGTGGCCATGAAATTTGTATAATTTTTTAATTTTATTTGCTATCCTATTATCAAAACTACATACATAGATGTAGACTTGGAACTTAGACAAAACTAAAAATATGCTTTGTATTTCCTATACAATTCAATCTGTCAATTGCATTTCAACCAACCCCCCAATTTTGGCACTGAACTCTTTCTTATAGAAACAAAAGAGAAAACAAGCTTCAACCTAGAAAGCACACATGTCACAACACTATTGGACAACTATAACAAATATTCCCTTTTCAGTTACACTCGAGCTCTCAGATGGTGGAAATAAACATGAGGCAAAAATAACCTTCATTCATTCCTAAGATCCATTCCCACCTTAAAAAGCTATCATTTTTTTGTTACAACTTAAAAATACCCTCCATGCATTGAAAAGTGTCCTCCATGGGTAATCCCAGTTAGTAAAATTTTAAAAGCCTCAAAAGTAAATAAAGAAAGAAATACTAATTTATCAACATCAAAATTTTATGCCACCCATTTTATGTTGAGGAGAGAACAACATTTTATACAATACTTTATCAAAAGAATGATATATACTATTTTCAGGCTATGCATTATTTCTCTCCTACATGTTACTTATCATATCATTTATCATCCCCTTACAAGCTTACTCTTATACTTTTCTAACAAAGTGGTGTATTCCTCCTTAGTGGGCCACTTCACATCCAATAAAAGTATACACCTTTGTATTATGTTAAGTATATTTAGCATCAATTAATGCTCTGCCCTCTCTGACAAAAGTATCCATTCTTATCTCAATCTCCATCAACATATCAACATTCAAATTCAACAAGGTGTAATCAACCACAATCAATGGCATCTTAGTTGATGTAAGTAACTCTCCCAATTCATCCCTCCATTTATTAAAATGTTGCAACTCACCCTTGTGGTTCAATATTATAGGCATACCATACTTCTCCATTTCTTTGAATACTTTCTACTTGTTTTGGAGTTGAGTCCATAGTTTTCAATGAAAATTTGTTATCTCATTTATCAGGTATGCAACTTGTAATAATTTAGGGATATTCATAGGTTCCTTAGGATTATCCTTCATTTTAGGCATCATTTATTTTAAATCACCTATCATAGTACTCCATTTTCTCCATTCATTCTTGAAGGCTTCCTGGACCTGTAAATACTTTATGTTTGCATCATGAATGTTCTTGTAGGTAGCCCATACATCATCATCTTTGTTGACCAACTTGGTCACTCTATGCTTTAATACATCCTAAAAAAATTCATTTACCACCTTAACATTCTCAAATTTAGCCTTCTTGACATTTTCATTTTCTGTCTTTAGCTGATTATTCAAATCATTGATCCTTAAAGCCAAGATTTTTTTGTCTTGTGTAGACAAGTCTAAAGAATAAGAAGATGGTAAAGATAGTGTCCCCAGTGATTGGTTGGCCTGAATAGTGGCTCTCATATTGTTTATCTCATCTAGGGCCTTATTATATTCCTTTACCAAAGAATCATACTTCTCAAAAATTTTCACTGTGTCCACACTAAGCATTGTGACATGAGCAGTTAATTTAGCTGCTTGGATAGGAGATATATTTGTGCCTCTCTTTACCACTAAGGAACCCATAACTTGTTCAATACACCTAGTGACCTCATGCTTTCTAGTATTGGGTTCCATAGACTAGATTGCAAGAGTATGCAACTTTGGACTATATCCGGACCCAAACACCTCTTCTTCAAACTACTCCTCTAATATTGGATCCTAAGGATCTCTTCTTACTACATCATATACAATAGTTGAGGTGATAGTACATCCTAGCAACATGATTCCACTATCTTTGACAATTTTCCTAGATTCAGAGGGAGTGATAGCTGCAATCTCAACCATGATATTTTCTTCCTCTACATTCTCTACCTCTTCCTACTGAGAAGGTTCAACACTAGCTCTTTCCTATTCAATCCTTTCTTTTATCTCTTTGCTCCTCTACTAAACCATAAATTCCTTGAATTCCTAAGATTGCATGAACTTGTCATGTGCAAGGAACTCATCACAATTCATCAATTGCAAATCATCATCATCATTTTCATCATATTTCCATTTAATAATTCTATCTAAGGAGACTTCTAAATCAAGAGTTGAATCAATAATAGGGGGAGGGAATTTCTTATCCACTTTATCATCATCAAACACATGTTATAACATTTTTTCCTCCCTAACTTCTTGAACATCTGCATGCTACTTTGGAACATCCATGGCCTAAAATTGTTGTTCAAGGAGAGCAAGTGCTCTCTCAGCAGCTCTTTCATCTTTACCTTAAAATTACCATTATGACAATCCCTTAGCTTTGCAAAATCTCTTTCAAGAGGAACTTCTATTACATCATAAGGGCTCACATAGAAAGCATTCCTCCTCATGATGATTTCTTAAATGTACATCATGGATATCCATTCCCTCTTTCTAGATTTAGTTGTCTCATCACTTTTCAAGTCTCTTAGTACATCATCAATGTTCAAGAATGGTAATGCACTCCTGACAATTTTTTCTCCCTTATTTTTGCATTTACAAATCCTTCAGTGTAAAAAATCCTAACCTCATTAAAAGGTAACATGATGTTATTTACCATGATTGCAAATTTCTCATACCCGTCAAGGGAATTAACCTTAAAGTAAGCAAAAGAACATTGGGGACTCACCACAATTCCCTTCTTAGGCTTTCTGAACTATTCATAATCCATAAAATCCATTTGCTCAAAAACATACAGGGCCATGAAATGTGGTGCCACCTTAGATCCATAAGCCCTAATAAAAGTATACTCTGAGTGCAAAAACCAATCTTCCCAATTATGTGTTGTAGTGGATCCTTCTCTTTCCTTTGGGTGCATGATACTTTTGATTGCTAGAGAGAGCCTATGAATAGGTGCTACAACCAAACTTTCTAGGATACCAAATCTTATGATATTAGCAAAGATAAAATAGTTAGAAATCAGACAATCCTAATCCTAAATACATGTCCACATTTTGACTAGAAAGACATTATTTTCATTGTCCCTCAATCTCAGTTTCAACTTTCTTTGATAGCTATAATCACCCTCATACAAAAGCATATGCATTAACAGAGAATAGTGTGGGAAATGCATATGGAGAACCTCTTTCTTTAGATTAATGAAATCTTGATGCTTTTGTTCTATAATTTAGGAGGCATAATCAATACCAGTGTTTCAATTATGGGATTGTATATCTAGTGTCATCACCAGCAATTCTGGAGCTATCCTCACCTAAAAATTTCAATCTAAAACTTGATTTAGGAAATAATAAGTATTCTTGAAATAATCCATAAATTCTTCACATTTGAAAGACTCAATATCCTTAGGGAGAAATTTTTCCTTGCTTCTTCTATGCCAATGAAACAACCCATTCTTATATGCAAAATTTTTATACTCATATTCACCATATAGCTTTGGACACTTAGTTTCTACAGTATAGTTGGTATTCAACCCAAATATCTCCACAACCCTATCCCTTGTTACCTCTAGGATTACATCTTCATTTTCACTCCTATTTTTTCTATCAGTGGGATCATAGTGCTTAGCCAACTCCATCATCACATCTACTTCCACAAACACATTGGGTACCACCAGCTTCCTGAGGTTGAGCACTCATAAGTAACATGTAAGATTCTTAGAATTTAGCTTGTTGAAAGCATATAGGAATAACTTCCATCAATTCTAGGGTTGGGCCAACTCTCCAATTTCACCAGCATTGTCAATTAGTCTAGTCGTCATTGGAACCTGACTAATGGATCTCTTGCCAATTCATGACCCTCCCTCTATTTCTCCAATGGCCCCTTCCATGAACCTCTCTTGTTATTTCTTTGAACTTCTAGACCTAGTTGATGCTATAGGGATATTTGGAATAGCAGTAGATGCTACAAGTGGCTTTAGCTTAACCTCAAATGAAACATCCTAGATTTTAAGCCTTCTAACCCTTTTTCTCTTTGGTTTCCTCTTAGGTCTTATGTTGGATTCACTAGGTTCTAGCTCACTCATATTTACAAAGTGGTAGGACTAGGGTTTATATTTGTCTCAATTAGAAAAGACCCCTCCAGGTATAAAAACTCAAGACATAACCTACAGAACAAAGTATTAATAGACTTTATAGAATGCTCATCACCCAACTCAAAGATACTCAAATGTACAAGTTGCAAGCAATTTATCTCCCAAATTCCCTACTATCCTTTTAGAATAACATAAATTAATATTTTGGATAGGAAGAAGCACAACAATTTGCTTACTCAGGTGTAAAATTGATACAATTGTTGTTGTAATTGTGTGTAGGACCCTTCCACACTGTTTCCTTAGCTTCTATCTTTTTTTTCTACTCCCGAGCAGTTCCAAATGCATGAAAACCAAGCTATCTAACTTCTTTGTTTATGGGAAATGGAATGTATCACCATTAATGTTTGATAAAGAGCTCACCCAAGTGAACTGACATTTAGCCATTCACATTCAAACCCTAGCTATTGATTATTTTGTTTTAAAACTGCATTAATGATTCCTCTTTTATCTCACTACTTTCTTTCTTGCTTTATAAAATTTCCTTAGGATGCTTCCACATTGTCCCTTATTCTGCATTCATTGCTCATCTCTAACACATTTCATCTTTCACAAGTCCTATTATTGATGCTAGCATTTGTGTGATCCCCAATCATGTTCACCACACATTGCATATCACCAATTCATGCCTCGAACCCCAGATCTCATCAACAATGAGAGATAAGGTGATAAGATATGTGCAACTATGTGAAAATAAAAGGAACAAAAGACATTGCCCATAAGAACAATTCAAATCAGTGAAAGAAAGTTGAAAAAATGACTCCATCACTCATCACTATTTTGAAACTCAAATCTTGGAATGAATTCATGATGAGCAATAGGAGAGAATATGAAGAGTGCCAAGGCTCATTGCACATCACTAATACTCATCATATAACTTTCAAACAATTAGTGATGAAAGGGAACTAGAAATAACATATAGAACACTTGCATCATGTATCACTAATTCAAAACCCAACATGCAGAACCCATCCATGATGATCAATGAAAACAAAAGTCAAGAGGTTATCACTTGTCGCTAACTCAATACACAAAACTCATGAACAATTAGCAATAACCAAAATGCTTCAGAGGAATAAGAACATCATGAATCTCTAATACAAATCAAAAGTTCTCAAAGCCATCCACGGTGCACAAAACCAAAGAAACACCACTCATCACTCATCACCAATTTACATTTACATTTCAAAAAGTATTTGCAATGAGCGAAAAAGGGAAGTGGTGAATGAGACTTAAGTGAAAAAAATTTAGCATGTGCTCACAAGTTGTCTTAAGAAAGGGACTACCTAGGACACCATGAAAAAGGCCTTAAAAGACTCAACATATTATTTCAAAGGATGTAAAGGCTTTATAAGGCCAATCAATAACCTTATAAAATATAAAATAGCTGACCTAGGCATGAGGGATCGGTTACTCCATGAGTTCAAATGACAATTTTTTTTTAACATCACCAAAAATAGGCAGCGGAAGGTCAACGATGAATTAGAATCTTGGAAAAGACGCGAGCTCAAGGATTATTTAAGAAGGGTTCCAAGTAACAACAAACCCTGCAACAATGATGATAAACAAAGCCCTAAGCCCCAATGATTGAACAAGAAAATTTTTTGCAAGATGATAAATGGAACCAGGATAAAACTCAGGGGTTCCATCACCACACATTGCTCACTTACCTCTATCTAGCTATCTCCTTGAAACCAAGAAATGCAGTATGGGCTAGGATGCTTTATGTGGACACATAAAAATGACCTCGTCCTGCAAGCTCTATTTTTACCACTTTCGTCCTAGTATAATTATGACATTTAATTATGTCCTTGGTCCACATTCGACTATTAATTAAATAATTTATAATTATTTAATTAATTCATATCTCTTTTATTCTTCATGATTATTAAATGAATAGATTCTATTTATTTATTCAATATGTCACTAAGAGTCTATTATCTTCTTACAATTAAATAAATTTATTAATTTATTTAGTTACCTTTCTTCATTTATTCTTCTTGATTATTAGATAAATGAATTTCATTTATCTATTTAATATGTCACTAATTCTCATAATTAAATGAATTTATTAATTTATTTAATTATTAATCATATCCTCTAAATTAAATAATTATCTTTAATTATTTAATTGCCAAATTTAACATTTCCCTCATTTTAAATAAATGAAATTGTTTAAAATGATCTCACATTCTTGACTGTCGGTTCATTTTAGTAAATAATCTAAAAAATGATTATTTATTATCACACAAAATCCATATTTTGAATTAATTTAATTCAAAATGGTAATCTTCTTCCAAAAATCAAGCAATTGAGTAGATTCTTGATTTTCCAAATTTGTTTTTTAATTCAAATCTTATCTTATTGATTTTTTGAATTTGACAAATCAAGCAGTCTTTATCTTCTTGATTTTCAAAAATCTTTATCTTTTTGACTAATTATCTCATTTATTCTCGACCACTCATTTAATGATTTTTCCCTAACTCTGATTAGGGATTGTTACATGAAATCTCATCCATAGATTTTAGAATTTTACCAACTTTTAATCTCGTCCGTCTATCCAAAATTTTATTTTCTATAAAATGACAATTTTGCTCACATTTTCGACTACTCGCGCTCATACTTACATTTTTCTTTGCAACATTCATGATATTTTGCAATATTCAAATCTAGTCTTTGGAATTATAGTCATTTTCTCATAGGCATAGATATTTATATTTCAAATCCTTCAAAGCTTGTTTGGGACATTGGCATAGTCAAAAATTTCTCACACACTCGATCTGAGGGCAATACAATTAACAAGTTAGAAGGTGCTATGAAGGTGAATCATGGAAGCTTCAATGAGTGATAGGTATAATCATTCTTATTTTAGTTTTCATCATTTTTGATAGCTTCTTTGGGTGTGTATGCTTTATTATTTAATCATCTAACATTAAGAAATTAACCCATTGATACATTGTGAACTCGACTGCTTTATTTTTTTTGTTTCATATGGTTTTTTTGGTTTTCTGTCATTTCTGTAGGTACAGGTATGGAAAGCCGCATTTTATTTTCACTGTGCCACATCTAATGCATCATGATGCATTTGAAGGATAAAATGATGCAATCGCTCTGAGGTGCCCCATACGTAGTACGTAATGCTGCATTCAACATAAATGAGTTGCATCTTCCTGTCAAACTGAGATGCATTCACTCTGATGTGACACATTTGATTGGTTATTTTTTTCTTCCTTTTGCAATCTGGTTTTTCTGCTTTCTATTCTTTTCTATTTTGCATTCTATTTTTCTTTTCTACTTTCTATTCCTTTCTGTTTGGGATTCTAGTTTTCTTTTCTAGCATAAGGTTTTCATGTTACTATTTTTTTTTGTAGCATGTAGTAGTTATATTTCATGAGTCCAAGATGATTTAAGCAAACTATTAACTTGTGATCTTGCAAGTTTGAATGTCCAAGACTCATTTCTAAACATCATGTTTGTTTTTATTAGATTACAACACAATTATTTTTGGTGCACTTTAAAAAAAATTTGTATTTCATTTTCTCTGATTATGTTTGAAAGTGGTAGGGGAGTATGCTCTCACCCTGTGCAAACTAGGTGATCAAAAAGCCAAACCCACCTTATCCCTATGTCACCTTCATGCAATAACCAAAGTATCCTCTCCCCTTGAGTAGTAATATGATCCTAGGTGTAAGAGAAATGATTATTGCCTCTAGAAATTGCTCCTGCCTAGGGATTTCATCACCCCAACGTAGCTCAAACTAGAAATGGAGCTAAAGCCAAGCTACCCTTGACTAGTATTGTAGACGCTCAAATTTTTCCTCACAATCATAATGATATTCATCTATTGATTAAATAGATATTACTATTTACTTAATCAATTCATTCAATACTTTCTTCTATTCATGCATTTCATCAAATCATTGAACCATCTCATGCTCATTCAATATCTGTTGCATTAACATTCATGTCCATTTACACTATCATTCATACCCATTTGCATAATAAATTATAATCATTCATAATCCATTTGCATAGTAAGTCATAAACATCATTTCCATATTAAATCAATTATCATTATCATCCATAATTGTTTCATATTCATCTCCATTAATACATCAATTATCATAGTCACTTATTATTATTTCATAATAAACTAATTATCACAACTTGCATATTAATCATATCATTTGCATAAATCGTTCATGAAATATTGCATTTTAGTAAAGCATCTTTAAAACATTTTATTCATATTTAATCATTTACGTTCATTTTAATCTAATATCCCTTTATCACTTTCACTCTCATGCATAATATTTAACCCATCAATGTGGGATAATGGCATTTACTTCTCTCACATCTTTTATCCCACATTTCATCTTCAACCCTTACCATCCTCAAAGAACTCCTATTTAAAGTGGGATTTCCCTCTCATTTGATCTCTCACAAATTTTGCTCACAAATTTACATACTCATATGATCTTTGCATCTTGCTTGCATTTCTCATTCATCATAGCCTCTTTATTGCATTTTGTGCTCATAAAAATCTGAGAGCAAATGCATAAACAAAGATCTTGGTGATAGGGAGACAATGGAGATTGATTTCTTTTAAAAGAATTATTTTGTTTTTGTAGTTTAGATTTGTATTTCTAGTTTTTCTTTTAATTAGAATAACTCTATTGATGTAGGCTGAAATAGTGGTTCTTACTCCATAGAATCATGCATTTTTAAGGCTCTACAAAATGGTGAACTTGATGTGAATAAAAGTTTTGTTTCAATAAAATCTCATTCATATTCATACTTTAAATGTTTTAAAGGATTATACTATTTTAAAAGCTTTCATTTTGGCACAGAAAAGGAGGATGTTGCTGAAGCAAGCTTTACACCTGCAAATAGCATTTTTTTTCAAAGTTTCTGAAGTTTGTTTTGTCCAACGGAGCCATTTTGTGCATATTCCACACATCATTACATTTTAAAGTTTTTGAAGCAAGCTTTAATCACCAATAGAAGAGTTTTTTTTTCCAAATAGCATTTGCTTGCAAGTTTGATGCAGGAGCATCTAGTGGTGTAAGGGCAATCTTGCATCACCCAAAAATAGTTAAATTTCAAGTTTATCATTTTTTAGATATTTTTACATTTTGGGATACCCTTTTCATCATAATGAAATTCCCAATTTATGGTTTTTATTTTGTCCCTAGGTTGAAAGATATTGCAGTTTTAATTTCCCAAATTTGCATATGAAAATCTTTCGAGTGGGATTTGAGGCACTTAGAGCTTCTAGATCGGCCCTAAATCTTGTTAAAATTGGAGTAGAAGATTTCAAGTGTGTTCTTGACTTTGAGACCTTTCCAACGGTTCAAACGGTTCGCGAATCAGAGTCCCAGATCAAAAGTTATGGCCCCAGGAAGTTGGTGCACTTTCTAGAAGATACCATTGCAAATGCTCTTTTGAAATTTGAACTTCATGTTGTAAAATTTTGGTGCCAAACCGCCTAAACTCAATTTGAATGTTGTTTTGGCTCCAAACTAATGGGGAGCTCTATTTATGGGCAGGTTTTCTAATTTTTGGGTAACTTTTTGGGGACAAGCTCGCATATTGTGAAAGGGTTATTCTGTAGCTTTCTATAGCTTGCATATGTTGTAGAAATTGGAGATTTGAGATCCTCTACATGTAAGAAACTCAATTTTTTGAATAATAAAATTATTCTTTTGTTTGTGGTTTATTTTATGTGTCTCGAGTTGTGCCCTCATCAAGTGGTATCAAAGTGAGGTTTTCTTAAGTGTGTGGATAGATCGCCGATCGTGAGGCAGTTCACACTAGGATTGTGGTTGTGGGTCGAGGTCAAGAAAGATGCCTCCAAAAGTGATGCCTAGTAGGAGTGGTGGTGCTAGAGGTGGTCGAGGTAGCAGAGATGCACTGGAAGCCCTCCAAAGACATGTTGATGCGTTACAAGAGCAGTTGAGAAGAGGGTTAAACTTGAGGGAGGAAAGTGAGGATGAAGGAGAGGAAGAAGGTTCAGATGTATAAGAGGAAGAAGAAGCAATTGATTAAGACCAAATGTGGCTAATAAGGGCCATTTCAAAGATTGGAAAAAGACCTAGAGAAGAAGTATCCAATTATTCCAGAAGTCTGAACCCAAAAGAGTTGATCGATTAGATCAACGAGCTAGAAGAATATTTTGAGTATGAGGAAATAGAGGACCCAGATCGGGTTAAGTTTGCAAAAATGAAGCTAAAGGGCCATGCCAATATTTGGTGGAAAGAGGTCTAGTTGGAAAGAAATTGAAGAGGAAAATTCAAGATCACCAGATGGGATCACATGGTAGAGAAACTGAAGAAGCAGTTCATACCAGTAGACTACGAGTTAGATCTATTGAAGAAATTGTAAGGGTTAAAGCAAGGAAGCAGATTTGTGAAAGAATATACTGAAGATTTTCATAAGATAATCATCAGAACGGGTCACACAGAGGCCAATAAGGAGAAGGTAGCCCGATATCTTAATGGGTTACAATCGAGTATTCAAGAGGAGTTAAGCCTAGTCAGAATGACCACTATTGAGGAGGTGTCTCAGTTTTCTTTGAAGGTGGAAGAGAAGATGAACAAAAGATTTGATGGAAAGAAAAAAGGATGAGGAATTCAAAGCGGAAGGGGTAATGGAAGACCTTCAGGAAGCCGAAATGATGATGAAAGAA